>PVIC010013006.1:0-38753 GCA_004025085.1 Thryonomys swinderianus
AATGAAATGGTATTGATCAGCAGCCTGGGCTAGGATGTGGGGGGGAGGGTACCCCAGCGTTACCCGTTCCTCTCTGGCTCCTTCAGTTCCTCTATGGTCCACAGCCAGCTCTCGGGAAACTGGCTTCTGGAAATGATGTCTTCTTCCGGAATGATGTCCTCGTCCAGGTCACCTAAAAGGGGTCAGAGCCGGGTTGAGAAAAGACTGGCTCCTCTGGATTCCTGGGAGGAATTCACAGCTTGGGAAAATGCCCAGGACTGTGTGATGCCTTTTTCACAATTCCCGGCAATGTCCTCCGGACTCCTTCCTAAAGCATTCTAGTTTGCAAATGTTTTGGTGTAAAAAGGATACAATCCACCCTGGAGGTTTTAAGAAATGAAAGTGTGCACGCGGGCTTCCGCAGACATCAAGGGTCTGAGGCCCACGCCTGCCTTATCTAATGGGCCAGTAAGTCCTGGATGCCCCGAGGGCCCTGAAAGTGTCCCTAGAATTGATAGAAGCCACTGAAGAAGAGTCCCCTTTAGAAACCAACTCGAGGCATAGCTGGGGATGCAGCTCAGTGGTGCTGTGCCTGCCTGGCAAGCACAGGCCCTGAGTTTGATCCCTAGTACTGCAAAAACAAAACAAGACAAAAAACAAAAATGAAAAAAGCCAACTTGAAACTTCATGCAGTGGTGGGCCTGGACAAAGTAGAACCCATCTAAAACAAAGTTAAAAATTAAATAACTATAAACCAGAAGGATGTGATGATGCATGCCTGGAATCTCAGCTACTCTGAGGGCTGCGGTAAGTAGATTACAACTTCAAATTCAGCCTGAGCAATTTAGCAACCCCCCTGCCTCAAAACAAAATAAAAAAGAGACAGGGATATAGCCCAGCACCACAAATGCAGTCAAACAAATAAACTTGGCCACCCTGGGTGTGATGGTACATGCCTCTTATCCTAGCGCTGGAGGCTGAGGCAGTAGGATTGCCACAAGTTCAAGGCCAGCCTGGACTACATAGCGAGACTCTGTTTCAAAATAATAATAATAAAAATAATAAATAAATAAAAAATAAACAGCCATCAGGAGGTAAATAAACTTGGACCAAACTAAGGTTTAGTCCTTATGGGCTTTCCTCAAACTCGATATGGCCAAATTCCAGTTTGGCTGTGCGTCTCCATAAGAAACAAGTACGTGGAATTCCATAGATGCCAAAACACACTCGTGTTCTGGAATAACCTGAGCAAGTGTCTTTGGGCTTTAACACCAAAACCATTGTCTGACTGATTCTCAAATAGCTAAGGACACAACGCTGGGAGATGCACTCATCAGACAGGTATTCCTCACCTGGGCCAGCCCCACCCCCTAGCATGGTCCCCTCTCTGGGTAGCTCCACCCCCGGCACGGCCACGCCCCAGAAAGCCACGCCCACCACCCTGGGACTCCAGCACCTGCCCCGCTTCCCCAGGCATCCACGCCCCCGCAGAGGCCTCGCCTCACGGGAAGCCCCGCCCCATCCCGGGACTCACTCCGCGCCAGGCCCAGCTGGCGGTCGCGCTGGTGCTTCTTGCGCAGCTCGGCCATGTAGGTGCAGCAGTCCAGGAAGGCCTTGACGCACGCCTCGCCCAGGCTCACGTAGCGCGCGCGGCGCTGGCAGCTGAACTGCATGGGGATCTCGCGCATGCCGTCCTCGCAGCACGTGCGCAGCTCCTTGGTCTTGTACTGACCCGCTGCGGGACAGAGCGGCGTCGGAGCCGGCCCGGCCCGGAGTCCCGCTGGCTCTGGGGTCCCCCGGGGGCCGGCGCTCACCTTTGTCCATCCTCCTCTCCATGAGCTGCACGGAGCGGCGGCGGCGCGCGGCGGGCTTGGGGCACTCGGTTTCTGCGGGGAGGGGGCGCTGGGGTGAAGACGCTGGGGTGGCACCTGGGTGGCACTGGGGTGACGGCGGGGACTGGCGGCGTGGGGCCCGAGCGTCTCCTCCTCACCTGTCCTCTGCGCCGTCTGCAGGCCCTTGCTGGTCTTGAGGGACAGCCCCGCGTCCGCGAAGACGCCCGCGTAGTCCTTCCCGCTGCCCGGGGTGCAGCCGATGTCCGCCTTCTCCACGACGTCCCAGATCTGGGGCCGGCGGGGCGCGTTGGAGAGGCCGCTCCCCCACGCGCGTCCTCGGCGCCCCTCCGCGCCCTCGCCCCGCCCGGCCGCCCTCCCCCACACAGGCGCGCACCTTGTTCTGAGAAAGTTTGTTCTTCTTGTTCAGCACAAACACGCCCTTGTCCACGGCCACCAGGCCCACGCGGGCGCCCTGGTTGCCCTCGATCCTGAGCGTCATCTGCTGCCCGGGCAAGTGCTGCCGCTTCTCCTTCCCGTCTTTCCCTCCGCCGCCTTTGACCACCAGCTGCCGGACACGGGAGAGGTCGGCGCTCCGAGCAGGGCGCCCGAGGACAGAGGGGCCCCAGCAGCCCCGGGGCCGGCGGGAAGGGCTTCGGGGCCCGGGGCCTCACCGTGCCCACGCAGGAGTCCTTGACGTCCACCCACACGGAGTCGGCCACCACCTCCCTCTGGCCTCCGCTGCCCACCAGAGTGTAGTAAGCCACCAGGCGGAAGGAGGGGATGAAGTCCTTCGTGACGGTCAGGGGCAGCACCACCAGGTCCTGGCCAGGCTCTCGAGGCTGCCGGCCTGCCTTCACCAGCTTCCCCTTGTTCATGACCTGGGGGACAGGGTGGCATAAGGATGGCAGCGGGGGGGGGGGGCGGGGGAGGGGAGCCGGGGCACCTGGGGCACCGACCAGGTAGGTGTAGTAGCGGATCTTGGCCTGCTGGTTGGCGTCCGCCCGGAGGTGGAAGTTCACGTTCACCGTCTCCCCAGGCTTGAGCTCGGAGCGCGGCATGGAGAGGTGCAGGTAGTTGTTGGAGTTGTGCATGGTGCTGTAGGGCAGGGCCTGCATGGTGTTGGTGGCCTGCCGGGCCTCGAGGATGCCCTCCTTCTTTGTCCGCACCTGAGCGGGAGCAGGGGTGCGCGTTGGTCCCCTAGAGAGGCCTGTGCTGAGCCCTGAGCCCGAGAACGGGGGGGGGGGAGAGTCCTGGGGCGGAGGGGTCCCCGTGGATCACCGCGGTGGCCTCCTGTTACCGCGAGGCTACAAAGGGGGAGGGGAAGCAGAGGGGAGGGAGGCGAGCACAGGAGCATGAGGAGAGGGCCCGGCCTCAGCTGCTGAGCTGGGGCTCTGGAGAGGACGGGCCGCGAGCCCAGGGGTGCCGGCGCCTCCACACGGTGGACAAGGTGGGGCTGGGGTTCTCCCTGGAGCCCCAGGAAAGAACCAGCCGAGCCGGCCCACACCTGCCCTCCAGGACTGCAGAGGCTCACGCGGTGCTGAGCGCGGAGACAGGGCTCCCGGGGGCGGAGAGGACGCCTGCCGGGCGGAGCGGCCCTGCAGTCCGCGGGGGAGGGCGGAACTGAGCCGTCTCGCGGCGATGGGCGTCAGGTCCAGCGAGGGGCAGGGCGGGGGCGCGGGGTGCGGGGGGGAGCCCCGTTGGCCCGGCCCTGCACGCACGCGAGTGCCCCGAGGGCGCCGGCGGGGACGCACCGTGACGCTCAGGGGCTGCCTGCTGTTGGGCGTGTTGACGCTCAGCTTGGCCACGCCGTCGTCTTGGGTGAGGGACTGCACGTTGGAGCCCTGGACCGCCACGGGCACGTGGGAGGCCGGGGAGCCGTCGGGGTTCGTCACAAACACCTGCGCGTGCCCGGGCGGGGCAGGGGGTCAGCGAACTCAGGCAGCGGCCATCACGGGCGCTGGGGGAGCCCCGGGCCTCACCATGAGGTCGAAGGGCATGGCTGGTTTGAAGTACTTGGGCGTCTTGGTGAAGTGGATCTGGTAGGGGGAGGTCACGATGGGGATCCCGCTGCGCTCGGCCTCCACCATGTCGCTGCCTGAGGGGACAAGCGTGAGCCGCCCGGGGCCCAGGCCGCACCCTCGGGCTGGGTCCCCCACACGAACCCCTGGGGCCAGGCCGGGCCTCACCTGAGTGCAGGATGACAGTGACGGACACGTACAGGGACTTCCCCACCAGGGCCTCGGCGCGGGAGGGCTGCACCCCGTCCAGCAGCACCTGCCTGCTCAGCGTGGCCTCCCCGCTGCCGTCCTCGATCTAGGGAGGGGACGCGGCTCAGAGAGGGCTGCTGGGGGGGCGGGGGAGGGGCGGAGACGGGGGGAGGGGCGCGGTCAGGTACCACGACGCGGGTGAGCGACTGCGCCAGGGAGATCCTCTGGTCGCCGTCCTGGACCCCGAAGATGACGAAGGCCGTTCCGTCCACATTCTTCCCGTAGAGGAACCTTTGAGACACAGGGCTTCAGGGCAGCCCGCCCGAAGAACATCTCTCCCTCCTCTGCTCGCCGCCGGCGCCTCACCTGGCCATGATGTTGACCTCCAGGCCCCTCGGGTCATCGATGTAGTAGAATTTCTCTGCAGGCTCCACCAGGACCTCAAAGCTGGGCAGCACTGGAGGGGAGACCGAGTCAGCGGGCAGGGCCGGGGCTGGGAGCGGGGCCGCGCGCTGTGCTGCGCTTACCGTACTCCTTCACCTCGAACTGCGCCGAGAAGACCTCGTTGGGCGAGTGCTCGTAGTGGGCCTGGATCCTCCACTGGCCCATGCTGGGGAGAGGGCAGGCGTGTGGCCAGGCCAGGGCCCCCACGGCCCGCCTTCCCTGCTCGGACCCTCCCGGGCAGCCCGACCTACTTGACCAGCTCCGGGATGTTCCAAGACAAGGGCACGATGCCATTCTGGTTGTGGGAAGACAGGGTGTCCCGCTTGATGGCGACGCCTTCGGGGGTCTGCAGGGAAGTGGGTGAAGGGACTCTTCTGATGCCAAGTTTAGCCTCCACACCCCTCCCTCCGACATGTCCAAGGGGCCGCCATTAAGAACAAGGACTTCGTCGGGCGTGGTGGCTCACGCCTGTCATCCCAGCACTTGGGAGGCAGAGGCAGGAGGATTGCTGTGAGTTCCAGGCTTGCCTGGGCTACACAGTGAGCTCAGGGCCAGCCTGAACTACAGAGCGAGACCCTGTCTTCAGAAAAAAAAAAAAAAAAAAAAGGGAACAGGGACTTGAATCAGTCAGCCTAGGCTGTACACCACTCACACTCACAAGCTGTGTGACCATAGACAAGTTACTTAACCTCTCTGTGCTCCAAGTTCATGTCTAGAAAAAGGAGATGATAAGGGCCCCTACTTCACTGGCTTGGGATTTAGTTCATATAAGCAGGAAGACAGTATCGGTGTCTCCCTGAACACTGATAATCATTAGCATTTACTGCCCACTTTTGGTGGGACCCCGAGCATTTGTTTAGAGCAAAGCCACATCATGTCCAACATTTGACTTCTGACCTCCAGGAACATAAAGTTCATGTTATCTGACCTAAGTTCATTCAACCTGGTTTTCTGGCTTCTGTTGGAATTTAAGGAGTTCTGTGGATAAGGTGCTCCTCCTGCCTCAGCCTTCCAGAGTGCTGGCAGGACAGGCGGGCAGGAGGCAGATGAGGCTAAAACAGTAAGAAGGACCAAAAGCAGAGGGCTGAACCCTCGCTAATGTGCTCACGGGCTCCCTCTAGCGACTGCAGGCGACACAACACTACATGGAATCATTTTTATCTCGACCCTAACTCCAGACGGGAAATTGAGGGTCAGGAAGGTGAAAGGACCTGGGGATTTATCTGAAACCAGAATCTGTGGTCTCCTCTGGTCTCTGTCTACCTCCCCACCGCTTCTTTCTGCGTTCATGCCGGGCTCTCTCTGCCCCGGGACCCCGGTCCCGGCCTCCTGCGCCGCCTCTCGTCTGTCCCCTCGCCCTGCCCATGTCCCCAGCCCGGCAGCCTGGTACCTCGATAGTGACAACGATGGTCCGGCCCACAGGCAGCATCTGGTGATCCACGGTGAAGATCCGGTAGAGGACTGCAGGGGGGCGGCCGAGACAGGGTGAGCCCGGCCCCGCCAGCCCGGCCCGCAGCCCGGCCCCGCAGCCCGGCCCTACCCGTGGAGCCCGGGGTGTAGATGGTCTTGTCCGTCTGGATGAAGAGGTACCCGCTCTGCAGGCTGACCAGCACCACCTTCTCCAGCTGCGTGCCCCCAAAGCTCGCCTGCACGATCACGAACTTGCGCCCCTTGTCCGACCTGAACTCCTTGCTGGAGGGGATCTGGCCAGGAGCCGGGGTGGGGGGCTGGTCAGGGTCTGCGCGGGCCACACCCGGCGTCCGCTGGGCCTCTGACCAGGGCCCGCCTGCTCTCGTCACGACACGGACGCCCACCGCTCTGCTTTCCTGGGTAGCCCAGCTGGGGACACAGAGAGCCCCAGAAGGAGCAAGAAGCGTCAGAGGGGGCCGCAGAGGGTGGGCTCTGAAGGGGGAGGAGGTTCAAGAGAGGAGGTTCTCGGAAAGGAAAGGGGGGAAGGGGCCGGGGCCTCGGGGACCCCGGAGCCCAGAAGGGGAGGAGACTTTGAAGGGGTGGAGAGAGGAGTTTATAAAGGGGGGGGGGTGAGATGAAAGGGGTGGAGTCTCTGAGGGGCGGGGCTTGGAAGGGGTGGAGACTTGAGAGGGGTGGGATTTAGAAGGGATGGGCCCTCCAAAGGGGAGGAGCTTAGGAGAGGCAAAGACACAGGGAATTTAGGAGAGGGTGGGAACCCAGAGAGTGGAGGCTCAGAAGGGGAGAAGTCAGGAGGAGGACTCAGGCAGGGCACAAAGAGCTGCAGGTCTGCGCCCACCTTGATGGTGACAGTGCCCAGGTGTCCCGTGGCGCTGGTCAGCACAGTCTTCTCACTGGACAGCACCTGCTTCTTGGCGGGGAAGTCGTGGACAGTGACCGTGACCGGGACGTTGTCTTGCACTTCGTGGGCCTCCAACACTACGGTCTCCTCGTTCTCCAGCCGCAGGATGTTTGGGGTGATGATCGAGTACCTGTCAGAGGGTCGCACCGGGGTGCGGATGTTAGTCCAGGACAGACTGCAGCCCTCATCCGGTCTGGACTTTACCCAGCCCCTGGGCTTGGCCCGGCTCCAGGGACTGCCTGGGGCACCTGCCAGCCCAATGGCTGGGTCCACACTCCTCTGGGCACAGCCAGCTTCTGGTCCCCAAGGGCAGGACAGAACCATCCCCACCACCCCACTCCACAGGCACATGTGGCCTTTGGAAGTCTGGCCATCTCACCAACCCCCGTCCTCAAAACCAAAGCCCTCGACCTCTCCAAGTTCACCGTAGCCCGAACCTCAAATCCTAAATCATTTTCTCTTTAAATACTCCCAAACCTCTAAACACCCTAACCCTCAGACACTCCAAACTATGCACACCCAAACCTCAAAACCCCAAATCTTAGGGCAAATCGTGGAACACCCCAAAGCTAGACCTGTAACACTCCAGCCCTATAAATACAACCGAAAACAACTTCCAATGCCACATAAATCCCAAATGCCAATCTCTACCTGCCCCCAAATCCTTAAATGTATCAGCCCCAAACTGCAAACGCCCAAGTCTTACAAGTCTAAGCTTCCAAAAGTACCTGAACCACACAAATGCACTACAGACCTCCGGTCCTACAAACGTGCAAATCCAAATCCCATGACCCCTGGGTTCCACAAACAACCCAAACCCACGAAACCACAGGCAACCCAGATTTGTTAACACCCAGCCGGCCGGATGCCTCTTGAACTCCACAAGGACCTGCACCCACAAATGCCTGCCCCCCGCAGAAGCTGTTTACTCACATGGGGTCTCCCAGGGCCAGGGGGAGGCTGGCCAGCAGCAGCAGCAGCAGCGGGTCGGGACCTGAGGCGGGTCCCATGGTGCGGGGACAGTGGGGGAATGGAGGGAGAGGCAGGACGAGTGGAAAGGGGCTGTGGGAAGCTGCCTCTTATCAGCTCCTGGGTCCCCCGCCCCCCGGCCCTCCCTCCCCCGCGGCCTGGCCTCCTCCCTCTGTGGGGCTGCCCTAGATTTCTCAATACTGTTTCCTAAGTTTTCAAGCCCTGCGGCCAACAACTTGTGGGCATGGCCCTCCCAACACAACATGCCTGCCCCTGCCCTGGCTTCATGGGGTCAAGGCTGGCTGGTGAGAGGGATTACTCCTCAGTGTTCTGGGCGTGTAGTGGAGAAACCCTAAGCAGCAGAGAGCCTGCTTTGCCAGAGATCTACTTTGGGCCATGTGTATATTTTTTACTATATATTTGTTTTCAATCCTTGGATTGAATCCAGGGCCTTAGCACTGAGCAACATGCCAGCACCCATCACCCAGTCCATTTTTGTTTTGTTTTGTTTTGTTTTGAGGCAGGGTCTCGCTTTGTAGTTCAGGCTGGCCCTGAGCTCACTACGGAGCCCAGGCAAACCCTGAACTCATAACAATCCTCCTGTCTCAGCCTCCTAAATCGCTGGGACTGAATGTGTCTGCCACTGTGCCTGCCTCAAGCATTTATTAAACAGTTTTTTGTTTCGTAGTCCATCTTGGGCTGGGAGCTGGAGCCCCGCGCCCAGAGGCCTCGAGCTAAGAGAAGAGGACCAGTGGGAGGGAGAGTCCAGCACAGGCGTCCCCAGGTCCACTGCGTGTTTGCACCAGCAGAGAAGACAAAATATGCGTCTTCAGGGAGTAGACAGGCTGTGTGGAAGAAACCACCTTTCAGCTGAAGTCTTTGAAATATGTATAGCAAGCAGTTCATTCTCCGCGTGTGCTTAGAACCTGGAGCTTCCTTCCCCTCCCCTGTAGGTGGTTAAAAAAAAAATCATCAATGGCCGGGCATGGTGGCTCACGCCTGTCATCCCAGCACTCGGGAGGCAGAGGCAAGAGGACTGCTGAGTTCGAGGCCAGCCTGGGCTACATAGTGAGCTCAGGGCCAGCCTGAACTACAAAGTGAGACCCTGTCTCAAAAAAAAAAAAAGGCATCAATGAAGAAAGTCTCATCTCTAGATTCTGTGATTATCCGACAGCCACATCCTTTTAGTCTATGACTACTTCAAATTGTGTTGTAAAAGCTGCGCATGCACAGTTAGGTCATGGAGGCCGAAGGTCCGACCCCTAAAAGTGCAAAGGACGGTAAAGAGGAAGAGGGCCTGTCCCTCGTGCCCTGCTGGCTGTGCGGACATTTTCCCAGGTTCTGTACCCTGGTACCTGCCCTTCTGGGTGCCCCGCTCTGCAGCTCGCTTTGGTTTATGCAACGCAGCACCTTGGAGGCTGACCGCACCAGGGCACAGCTTCCTCATTCCCTGCAGCTACCGGCCGTGCCAGGGTGTGAAGGGAACCAGCCTCACGGGTGGACTCAGCCCCCAGAGCCGTCTGCGGCCCGCGTGCTTTTCCTGTCTCCGATGCTTACGCGCTGTGATCTTTCCCTGAGCTGCTGGTACCCACTTCGTGCCTTTGTTTCCCCCGCAAGTTGGGTTGCGATCGCAAACGAAGGCTTTCTAGTGATTTCCACACTCACCAGCTCGCAGGAAATTCACTGTCAATTTCCCCTGTGGCTTCTGGCAGAATTTAGGATTTTTTTTTTTTGCCAGCCTCAAAAGTGAAAACTGAAACCTCTGTGCTGTTTTCTTTGGCTCTTCTTTGATGCTCAGTTACACTGTGTTCTGCGAGGATGGGGTGGGGAGAGGCGGGGTCCCGGTCCCTGGAGAGGTGATTTTCAGCCCCTCTAGGAAGGGGTTAATGGGAATGTTCACTGATTTCCTGTAAACGAGGCCTTTTTCCTGGCCCTGCCAGGCTAGGGGGAGGCTCAAGAATTAGAACAAACCTGGCTCCTGTCTGCTGTGATTGCAACACGCCGGAGAGGAGGAGGAGGAGGGAGAGGGAGGAAGAAAATACTTGCTTGTTTGCAAAACTGAGGTTGGGCTTTTGAAACCGAACCAGCCGTCCCCTGGGACTTCCTCCGTGTCTCTATACTGCTTATCAAGACATCCATCTGCAGGTTTCCTCGGAGCGGCGGGACCAGGGCTTGGTGGTGTGACAGCAGTTCTGGCCTCGGCTTCCGTCCTGCTCCACAGCCCAGCCCCTCCTTCGGGAGCCACCTGCAGGTTCGGTGCAAAGCTGAGCAATGGGCCACAGCAAGGCCGGCGCGAGTCTAACCTTCTTCGTGCCAGAATAGTACTCCACGGGGCATTAAACCACACTTTTTTGGTTGGTTTCTTTTTTTGTTTTGTCTGAGACAAGGTCTCGCTTTGCAGTTCAGCCTGGCCCTGAGCTCACTATCTAGCCCAGGCAAGCCTCGAACTTGACCTGCAGCAAACTCTCAATATCGGGAGAGAGCTCGGTGCCCAGAAACCTCACGAGTGACATAACTGACCGTCCGTTTGATGGCCAATGCCGGTCATGTCCACAGTGCTGGGCGTCCAGCCGCGGAGATCCTGCTATGACCTCCAGAAGCAGAGCCACGGAGAGGGAACTGGAGTCACCGAGGGCTGGAAGGGAGGCAGGGAGAAAAATTCCTCAGCTGTGTGACTTCCCCCTGGGGTTGTGTATTTGGACTGGAATAGATGATCGGGCTGTGTCAGGGGATTTCCACTTACCAGATCCACCCGGGCTAGCATTCCAGCACCAGGCCAGAGAGAGGACAAGACTGCCCGGTGCTTCATGGGATATGGAACACAAACTTCGGCTAAAAAGATGCAGTTGGGTGGAGAGGTACTGGCCTGTCATCCGGGTACTCCGAGAGCCTGGGGCAGGAAGACTGCGGACGGAAGCTCAGCCTGGACAACTTGCTGAGACTCTGCTTCAAAATAAACCATAAAAGGACATGCTGGGGCCATAGCTCGGCCCAGAGGCCCTGGATGCAGTGCTCTGTAGCAAACAAAGGACAGCAAGAACAGAAACTACCATCAGCCCTCTGCCTCATCTATCTGTGGGTTCAGCCACTCAATGAAAACACACAGGAAAATGGATAGCATCCGTATTGCACATGGAAGAGGTTTTATTCGTGTTAGTGGCCCCTAAACAATACAGTGTAACAATGGCATGCATAACATTTACACTATTGCAGGCATTATCAAGTCTAAGGAAAAATTTGTGTATGTCCTATGCAAATACCCATGCGATTTTATTTCTTTTAATTTTTTTTTATTAGAACATGTTTGCAGTGCGTGGTGTTTACACAGCTTGTGAGGAGATGTGTGTGTAACACATCATTCTTTTTATTCATGCCCTTCCCTTCCCTTCCTCCTCCTCCCTCCAGCTCCTGATCCTATTTGCCTAAGATCTGTGACCTTGTTTCCTATTGTGTATCTTTCATTTTGCTCTTTATTTATAATTTTGGCTTCTCATAGAAATGAAACCATGCAATTATTTTTTTTTTTTTTCCTCAGACAGAGTCTCATTAGTCAGGCTGAACTTGGACTCACTAGGTAGCTCATGCTGGCTCTGAACTCACAGTGATCTTCCTGTCTCAGCCTCCAGAGTCCCGGGAAGACAGGGAGACACCATCATGTCCAGTGCGAAACCCTGCAGTAGTTAGCTTGTATGCCTACTTTTTTCATTTAATATAGTCTCGAGGTGCATCTATTTTCCTATAAACGACTCAAGTTTATCCTTTTGGCAGAGCAGTAACCCCTTGGGTACAAATGCCCACTTTACCCACTCTTCTGCTGATGGAGCCATAGGCCAATTTTGGTGTCCGTAGGGACCCTGGAACCACTTCCCCAAGATACCGAAAGAGGATTGTCCTTATAATTTACCTGGAATTCAGATTTAACAAGACATCCTGCGTCTTGCCTGGTGTCCCTAACTGGAAACCACGAGGAGGAGGAGGAGGGAGCGATTTCTGAGCAGGTCCCCGAGCACCCTGACTCTGCACCTCCTGGGTTCCGGCACCCCCTGAAACACCCCAACACCGCTCTTTCCGTGACAGAGGTGCAGCCAGGCCTGGGAGCCACGGGGACACCTCCCACCTGCTCCCCCAGTTCCAGGGCCGGACCAGGTACCACCACACTGCTTTCCCAGAATTTCACCCCTTCCCCGGCCCCATTACTCATTAACCTGCTGGTGGCCTTGACCCAGCCAGACGGCTCCTCTGCCCAGTGCCCATGATCACCCTCGCCAACTTCTCACCTGCTCTCTGCAGGCGCCAGGGACCCCTGCTCTTGGAGGACATAGACAGGGGTTCGGGTTCCAGGTCTCCAGGGCCCCCTGGGCCACCCCGGCCCCTTGTCCCCACCTCTATTCTTTCCACAGCCACAGAAGTTCCTGTCCAGTCTGGGGTGAGAATCCAGCCGCACCAGGCAGACAGAGCTTTGTGCGATGCTCACACACTGAGCGTTTTGGTTTATATATTGTTTTGTTTTTTTGAGACAGAGTCTTGCTTTCTAGTTCAGGGTGGCCCTCAGCTCACTGTGTAGCCCAGGCAAGCCTTGAACTCAACAATCCTCCTGCCTCTGCCTCCCGAGTGCTGGGATGACAGGGATGAGCCACCACGCCCAGCTGTATATATTTTTGGACGCCTGCTGCTTCTCCCACTTGGCCCGACCTTGGCAATGGCCCTGCCCCCCACTCAGAATCTTCCTGTCTTGTTCCTGGACCCAGATGGTGACCAAGCTCCTGCCTGAAATCTTGCTCCTAGCACCTCTTTTCTCCTGTCCTCTGTCCCAGCTACTCAGGAGGCTGAGGCAGGAGAATACATTGAGCCAGCCTGGAAAGTACAATGAGGTCTATTTTTTTTAAATTTCAGAAATAAGCCATTTTTAAATTTTAAGTTGTGCGCTACTCTGAAGGGTGTGATAAAAATCTCCTGATATTCCATTCTATCCCTCCCTGGACCTGAATCATTCCTTTGTCCAGTGTATCCACCTTGTAGATGCTACCCTCTTGTTAGTCATTTAGTGGCTGTTCTATTATCAGACTGACTATTAAGGAATCAGAGACCTTGAGTTCGTATAACCCGTATTTTTTTATTGATGGCCCCCAACCCATAGAAATATTGATTCTGGGAACCTGGATGTGCAGATAGGCTTCCTGTAAGTGACAAGAAGAAATGACAATGAGCTTTTTTTTTTTTTTTTTTGAGACAGGGTCTCGCTTTGTAGTTCAGGCTGGCCCTGAGCTCCCTATGGAGCCCAGGCAAGCCTCGAACTCAGCAATCCTCCTGTCTCTGCCTCCTGAGTGCTGGGATTACAGGCGTAAACAATGAGCTATTTTGAGAGAACTATTATTACACATTTTTAGAATTGTTTTATTTATTTTTGAGGCAGGGTCTCGCTTTGTAGTCCAGGCTGGCCCTGAGCTCACTATGTAGCCCAGGCAAGCCTCGAACTCAGCAATCTTCCTGCCTCTGCTTCCCGAGTGCTGGGATGACAGGCATGAGTCCCCACGCCTGGCATTTTATTTATTTTTATCAATACATGTTTGCAGTATGTAATTACATCCATCCATGGACATAACACCTTTTATAATCCTATTGCATGAGTAACCTTTAGCTGTGCCTAATTTATCAGTGACATTTGGCAGATGTATGATGTGAGGGAAAGACACTGTGTCTATGGAGCTAGTATATGCTCGGCCTCAGGTATCCACCGGGGGGCCAGAAGTGTACCCCGCAGACAAAAGGGACTCTGGAATAAGGCATGACTATGTGCTAGTGATAGCAAAGACTGGCTGCATCTTGCTGATTTCTTGTATTCAACTTGTTTCCCCCACAGGCTGCTGGAGAATCCACAGTCCGCACTGTATGAGTGAAGGGGACCTAGCACAGGGTCCCCACTGTGCACCCTTCGGTCGCTTGCCTACGATCCTGCAGCAGGTAAGAGCTGGGATTTGGACTCGGGCTCCAGTTCTTAACAAGTTGTCTGAGCCCTCTTACTGCAGTGCAATAAACCCTTTGCAAACTTGGCAGTTTAACACAACACCCACTTACCCGGATGTGGTGGTACGCATCTGTAATTCTAGCATTTGGGAGGCTGAGGCAGGAGGAATACCCGGATAACTCGGGATCATCTCCATCTCAAGAACCTTCATTTAGTCTCTTCTCCACGTAGGCCTTGGGGATCAGGGCATGCACAACTTTGGGGGCAGGGTGGCCATCACTCCACCTGCTGGAGCATGCACAGGGTGGGAAACCTAGCTCTGCATGGCCATAGCCCTCCTCACTCGACTCTTCTCTTCGTTGGCTCCCATGGACCCTAGCAGAAAGCTCCAAACGTATCTGCCTTAGGGCCTCTGCCAGCTCGAGACCCGGACTGTGTCTCCAGCCCAGGCTTCTGCTCCTGTGCAAGCCTCCCGCAGCCCGCAGTGCCTCCCCACTTCCTTCTCCATCTGTCTGGGCTATTTGTTCATGTGGACCACAGCTGAATTTGCTTCCGGCTACGGGAAGGCTTCCCCCGGCCCCGGCCCTCCCCACACTTGTTCCCCTTCCAAAGACTGCTTCTCAAAGCGGTCCTTGGTGCCCTAGCAGGAGCGAGGACAGGGATCCGGAGCCTCCATCCCTAAGGGAGTGGGTCCCCACCCTCCGGAGATGCCTCAGGCGCTGTGCCCAACCACCGACATCCACAGTCACCGGGACCACCCAACCAACTGAAGAGGCCTTATTTTACATGTCGGGAAATGGAGGTTGAGGCCCAGGGTCCCACGTAACAGGCAGCCAGTCGGCCCCAGGGCACCTAGTTGCAGAGGAAAGACGCACGCAGTGCTTAGTGGCTGGCTCGGAACCCGGGCTCCCTCACTAACCCTCGAGCTGTTTGATGGCACAAGTCCCTTGGCCTCTCTGTGGCTCACAGGCTAACAAGGCCCCGGGACCTTACCCAGCGCACGGCACCCAGCAGTTACTAGTGTTAGCTGTTATTATATTTACCCTGCAGCCTCAGCCACCTATGGATCTTTGTGCATTACCAGTTGGCTCTTTTGTTTTGTGTGGTTTTTGCTGGTACTGAGGGCCTTTGCCCTGAGCTACCTCCCTACCCCTGCTTTATTATTTTTCTACTGTGAGACAGTCTTGCTGAAGCACTAAGTTGCCCAAGCTGGGCTAAACATTTCATCCTCCTGCCTCAGCCTCCCAGGGCTGGGACGACAGGTGGGCTGTTCCCTCCTCTGGGTGTGACCTCATCCTCCAAGTCTCTTCACCTTCTCTGACCCTTCCAGCCAGTCAGGGCCCTGCGTGGCCCCTGACACGGGCGTGAGGGCTCAGCGACAGCGTTGGCTGGCGGCCTGCTGCTCGCCCTGACCACTCCAGAGGACTGTGGGCCCCGGGAGGGCTGGGAAGCAGGCCAGGTCACTGCTTTCCCCGGTTCCTGGCACAGGGCCTAGCAGGCACTAATTGCTCAACGAGTATGTATTGAATGTGTAACGCTTGGACGTTGGATGCCCCCCCACTGGTGAACACAGATTTCTAAACTGCAAACACAACCTCCGCCTTGGACGTCAACCCCAGAGAGGCACGAAGTCCGTGTAGCAAAAACAGATCGGTCGTTATTGTACAGTGGAAAGCGCGGGGTGGCCCCGCAGCCAGGACAGGGCTGCCCAGTACTTGGGCGACTGCACGGGCCCCTCCTGGGAAGGCGGCAGCTCCCCGCGTTTGCTCTGGGCTGATACAGGAGAAAAGACGACGGAGGCGGCTGGGCTCAGAGGCGGAGATGATCACAATGACTCTCGTCCACTCGCCGTTTTGTTAACTTTGGAGAGGCCTTCCCGGAACCCAGAGTCCGTCATCCTGCCAGACACACAGCAAGAGGTGTCCGGGAGCCGGTGGGGGGGGGGGGGCAGCAGGCCCAACCCTGCCTCCAGATCAGCCCAGTCCCCACCTCTGGAGCTGCCCACGCTCCGCCCTTACGGAGCAAGCCCTAGAAGTCTCCCAGGCGCCCCAAACGTTGGCTCTAGAGCTACTCCAGAATCGGCAGCAACAGTTCCAGCCCAGCTGGACTCCAGCACCGCGGGCCCCGCCCCCCCTGCTCAGCCCCGCCCCGACCAGCCTTGGCCCCACCCCCACGGCTCAGCCCCGCCCCCGAGCTGGCCTGGTCTTGGGCTGCACACTGTCCTGTCCTGGCCAGGCCTTACACTTGCTCCATCTGTACATCCTCCTCGTCCTCCTGGGGCAGCTGCAGGTACGGGTTGTCTCTAGTGGGCTGGAACTTGTAGCCGGTAAGCACAAAGAAGGCGAGAGTGGAGCCCTCCACCAGGAGCTGCGGGACAAAGGGGCATGGCCAGGGGTCGGGCACATGCGGCCTCCACCGTCTGCCCAGCCCAGTCCGCCGGCTCACCTGGTACAGCCACTGCCACTGGAAGGGCACGGCCACGCGCAGCAGGATGGCGATGATGCGTGTGAAGTAGACGTAGCAGATGACCTGTGGGCAGAAAGGCCCGGTGTGGAGGGGCTGGGGATGCCCAGTGTGGGGAGGGTGGCGCTGGGGAAGCTGGGCCGCGCTCCTACCATGACGTAGTAATGTCGGAAGAGCTTCAGCTTGGCCAGGTTCACCGCCACTGAGAAGGGGTGCAGAGAGGGGTCAGGAGTCACCCGGAGACAGGGCAGAGGGACAAGGGAGGGGGGAGGGTGCACAGACAGACTGTCCCCGGGGCAGAAAGTCTGGAAGGGTCATCACGGGGCGGAACCAGGGGCGAAGGGCTGGATTTGGTCCCGGACAAGGGGCGGCTGGACAGGGCCCCAGGAGGACCAGAGGCCAGGGAAGTGGGCACAGTCGGGAGCGTGTGGGGTCAGGAGCAGAGGGAGCAGCCCGAGGGCTGGGCCAGAGCGTGGGGAGCACGGCCTCACCCTTCCCATCTGTGCCAGAGGCGTCCTGGAGGTGCCGGATGGACCTGGACAGGCAGGGGACACGGGGCGGTCAGCACTGGCTGCCCCGGCGCCCGCGGAAGGAGCCTGAGCCAGGGGTGGGGCCCTCACCAGACAACTGGGAAGAGGATGGCACCACAGCATATGAGGTCCACCAAGAACAGGATCTCCTTCCAAAGCCCGTAGTCGCTGGTACCCGCTTCCCGGGATTCAATGATGATGTAGGCCACGTTGGCCAGGACCTGGTCAGCGGGTGCAGTGGGTGGGTGGGTGGCACCTGAGCCGTTGCCCTGGCCCCGCCCGCCTTCTCCAGGGCCTCCACCATGCACCTGCAGCGGAATCACAATCCCGAAAATCTTCTTCTCCTTGTCTGACAGGACGTACTTGACGAAGGCCCAGCCCGAGCCGATCAGGGCGATGGTGATGAAGAGGAGGGCGCCCTTCAGCCTGGGGGCCGGACGGGGTGGTGAGGAGGGGCCGCCGGCCCGGCCCCTCGCCTCCCCGCCTGCCCGGCAGAGGGCACTCACAGGTGCGTGATGTAGTGCATGACAGCGAGGCCTTCGAGGGGGTGGCCCTGGCTGTTGATGAAGTAGTAGTTGATCTGGAGGCGGATGGACAGTCAGACAGGTGGATGGAGGGGTGGGTGCGTGGATGGCAGGGGTTAGGAGCACAGGCCATCATGTGGGATGGGTGACCAGAAAGCCGAATGGTTAAATGCTGACGGTAAAAGCCGGATGAGGGGGTGGACTCAGAAAAGGTCACAGCCATTGCAGCGATGGGCACAGCTGGGCGGTGACTATGTCTCCAGCACACAGGCAGCCGGAGGGCGGCGGTGAGCGAGACAGAGGGACTGGCAGGCGGATGAAAAGAGGGCCAGCTGTCCAGGGGCACAGGGGCTCCCGGCCCGGCCTGAATGTCCTGGGTTCCCAGCCCACCCATCCGGCGCCCGCCCGAGACGCTCACGCTGTGGAACAGGAGCGAGACGCTCTTGGTGAAGGCCAGAGCCGCCATGAGCCAGTGGATCTTGAAGACGTTGTACCTGGTGGAGGGGATGCAGAGGGCATCAGGGCGGGGCGGGGGAGGCGCAGCGAGGGCGAGGCGGGGCCAGGGCAAGGGCATTACGTGTTCCTGCACAGCACGTTCACCCAGAAGAGGCCGGCGGCCAGGAAGCAGGCGGACATGACCAGGTAGAGCTTGAAGAGGGGGATTTCCGCGGCAGACAGGAAGCCCTCGGGGTTCTTCTCCCGGATCCACACCTGGGGACAGGGCAGCCAGTCAGGTGGGCCCAGGCTCTGAGCACAGAAAGCTGTGAGTTCAAGCCTCCAGCTCCTTCACTTCCTGGCTGGTGACTCCCCTCCCGGAGCCTTAGCACCCTTAGGGCGCGGCTCCAGGGCAGACGCCAAAGCTGGACATTCTCATGTCCTTTACATTAAAACGACAGAAATATTTGCACAGAACCTCCGCCCAGCTTCCTGCAGATTTTAAATCACCTCTAGACCACTTAGAATACCTGAGACAGGGGGATCAGAAGTTCTGGCAACTTTTTTTTGGTACTGGGGGTCAAACTCAGGATGTTGCACTTGTGAGGAAGGTGTTAGATTCCCAGCACGCCCTGGAGGGTTCCGAGAGGCTGAGCCATGGCCCGGCCACTGTGAGCGCCCCTGAGCCCCTTGAGCCCCTGGCCCCTTGGTCCGCTCACCGTGAGATCGAAAGGGCGTTCTCGGCCGGGCACCAGGTTGTAGCAGTTGTGGAAGTTGAGGTTGTACTGGCCTTCCTCGGCCCGGGAGCCGATCACCATGTGGAACTAGGTGGGGAGAGGACTCAGCCGGGGCCCCCGTTCTGATGGGGGAGGTAGGGCAGCGGGTGCCTCAGACACTCACACTGAAGTTGTAGGAGTCATTGAGGTGGCCCAGGTTCAACACCACGTCCCTGTTCCTCTCCATGGGACCCTGAGGGGACAGAGCAAGCCATCAGTTGGCCTTGGGCTTGCGAGCCAAACACCTTCGGGGTACACCTTCCTCCCACCTGCCCGGCTTCCCGAACCTGAGACCTTGCAGCTTTAGTCGTGGCTCTGCTGGCTGTGGAGTTTCCTGAAGGAGACAGGTGAATGATTTTAAGAGACTGAGTGATGATAGGAAAAAGTGGAGACATGCGGGGAACCCCTGCCCATGCCCCTCCTGCCCACTGGACTCACCGCCATCCACCTGCGGAGTGACTGTGTGCTCTGCCTTCGGGAGCCCAGGTTTGGGAGGCACTTTGGGGAGCAGCCCAGGAGAGATGAACAGTTTCCCCTGTGCCCCATATTTCCGTACCTGGACCCTGAGGTGAGAATGAGGGGGCCGGTATCTGACCGTCAGTGGTCACCAAGTTCCAGATCTGGCCACTTCCCAGCACGGTAGATGCCGAGCACATATGCTACCCGCACTAGTGATTATCTGTCATTTCCTGTGACTTTTACTTCCCATGTCTATTTAAGTATCTCTCTGAGGAGAAAACATTGCATGTTCAGTGAGGTACCGTAGTACTGGGAGACCCTGGCACCAGGCTGCCTGAGTCTGAACCCCAGTTCTGGAGGCTCAGTTTTGGCATCTGAAGAATGGGTATAATGAGAGTATAAAGAAATGAGTTCATACATGTTGAAGTGTTCGGAACACCACAGGGGGCGCAAGAAGCATTAGTCCGCATAATGGTCTTCTGTATCCAGGCCTTCTGCTCTGAGGGGCCCCTGCTTTCCCTCCTTCCAGCATGCAGGCTTGACTGTTACACTAAAATGTGAGCATCTTTATCTCTAGGGGGTTCGACTGGGTCATTTTGCCTGATAGCTCAGGGACAGGTACGTGTCACATCCGGGAGAAGACGGACAGGAGCTTTCTGTGGTTGTTGCTTCTTTTTATTTGCAGTGCAGGCGACTGAACTCAAGGTCTTGGACTGAGCTACGCCCCGGTCCTTTATTTAATTTTTCATTTTAAGACAAGGCTGTATTAAGTTGCCCAGGCTGGCTTGAAGTTGCAATCCTCCTGCCTCGGCCTCTCAGAGCACTGAGATGACTGGTGTGTACCACCATGCCCTGCTGTATGAGGCTCTTTAACCACCCCTCATTCCCAACTCACTGCATATCCTTGGTGTTGATGAGGAACAGGACCATGAAGTTGCTACTGTTTCTCTGGAGTGGGCATTCGTGGGACTCCTGGGCCTGGGAGCGAGCAGAGGGAACTTGGGTTCCAGCTTCCTGTGGTCTCCACCCCCTCCCACTACCTCCCTCTTCTTGCGGGATGATTTCCTGCCCCCACTAGTGAGAAAGAACAGGACAGGCTCCAGACACAGGAGGGAGACAGCCCCACTCCCACCGTACTCTCACATGCTTTCTCACTCCCCCACTCACTGAGTAGGATCGAAGGCTGCCAGATCGAACTCGGCTCAGACTGAACCCCACCTGGTGGGTAGAGAGAAGGGAGGGCGTAGGGACTGCAGAAGCGACTGCGAGACCACCCACCCCTCACAGCAATAAAATGTAGCCTGACACTGAGCAGCCACTATGTGGCAGATCCCACACCTAGTGGGAATTTACCAGCCACTCAATAGGACCCAACAGGGGTGCCATTTCTACTCAGAGACCTTTGATAACCCATATTCCATTCCTCAACTTAAAATGGGGATGTCTTCCTGCTCTGGGCTCTGGAATTCAACACATGAGATTTGAACCTGGCCAGGGTCTGTCATTTCCAGGTTGTGGCCATCCCTATAAAACGGATTCAGCCTACTCGCACAGGCTTCCTGAAGGGCTGCTGTGGGGGTACAGACCCATGGAGATTGCTATGCGTGGTACCCGGTCCTACTCCTGTCAATCAATGCTGGCTGTTCACTTCGGCTTCAGGAACTGGGGCCAGCTTGTTTATTGGTAGCCTCCCCTCAAATATTAAGAACAACGTCTAGCATCTTTCTCTTGAGACATTTTTCCTCGTAGGGCACAGAGGAGGTGCTGAGGCTCAGAGAGGCTAAGGGACTTGCTCACAATCACAGGGGCGAGGGGCAGGGCTCGGCTGGGAATCTAGAACGTGAAACGTTTGCATTCAGCCCCAGTTTTCTCCAAGGCCCTCACCAACGGTGACTTCTCTTCTGTCTTCTGGGGGCTCAGGCGCAACAGGCTCAACTCCACTTCCAGGGAACCATTGGCGTAGAAGCCAAAGCTATTGAGCGGGATGTCTGCTCGCTTCTCCCCCTGGCGGAGGCAAAGGAGAAAGAGGCAGCTCAGACTTTTTCCCACCAGCCCAGGCCCAAGGCTCTGGCACGAGGTCCCCCCCAAGAGGCTCTCAGTGCCCCTTTACTTAGGGCAGGAGGTGACGAGAGGGTGGAGGGCCTCCCTGGAGGCTCTGTCCTCTGTCCCCTCACTGATCAGTCCCAGGCTGGGACAGGATGGCCCTGGAGCTTCCAAGTACGCTTTTGAGTTCAGGAAGTGAACTCCTGGGGCAACTGGAAACCACTCACTGGGTGGCCACCCCGAGAGTTGTTACTCCTCCGACTGGCCAGTGCTTCATCACCTAGGAAAGAGTTTCAGACTCCACTGCGCCCCGGGGGTGCTAAGATTTCAGCTGAGATGCCAAGATCCCAGTGAATGCACAGATCTCACGCGAAGGACCTCCAGAGCCTCTTCCAAATGGCGCCACGGGCCCGTACCATTCTCAAACGGACCCCAAGAATTTAAAAGGCCTAAGAGTTAGAGGGTCCCGAGAGATGGAGCTCCGCCCCCGAGGGCTCCGAAGCGCTCCACCACGCTCCTTCATCCCGATCTCAGAATGGAACTTCGGAACAGACCACTCTGGGACTGGACGCGGGGGGCGTCGGGCCACTCCATGCCGCAGAAGAAGCGGGGGAGGACGGACCAGACCACTCCAAGCCAGGGGCTTCCCTCGGACAAAGTTATGCCCCTTGCCTCAAACCACCGCGCGGCGGACCTCACCGTCAGCGTCAGCCGGTGGATACGCGCCGAACAGCTGCCCACCAACAGGAGCAGAAGAAGCCGCGACCCCCACTCTGCGGGGTTCCAGCAGCAAAGCCCCCTCCTCTCTTTCTCTGCCATCGCTGGAGCTGCCGCCTCCCCTGACACTGCCTCTGATGCTCCTAAACCCGCCTATCTTTGAGCCAATCGCCGTACGGCGACCGTTGTTCGGAGGCGCTTCCACCCTGTATAACCAATCATCGAACAAATATTCTCAAACGCTCCCTTACACGGCATTAGATGGACAGAAGTAGCTACGAATCTCACCAATCACTAGATCTATTGTCCCGGATGTAATTTGATAAACAGTTCAGCAAACCAATGATCTTGAACTCGATATCCGGTCCTGAAAGTGGAATTTCTTCTCGCGCCTCTTTACGGCCCAGAACTACATTTCCCAGAACTCAGCGGGAGCAGACGTACTCGGCAAAGCACAAATGAACTACATATCCCAGTATCCCCAAAGAAGGATGTCCTCTTGTTACCCTGGGGACTAGGTATAAGGCCAGACCTTAAGGCTTTTTGGTAAACACTTGGATCTGTCGGAGCCAGTCCCTTTCTCCTAATTTTTCTTGAGAGGCCTAACACTGTTTGTAGGTTAAATCTTGACCCTAGGATGATTTATGACCCTAAGCTGAGTCACAACCTTAGGCTAAAACTGTTGTCCCAAAGCGAAGGATTTGGAGACTTGCCCAGGTCCCAAGTTTAAATCTTTCCTGCAGGCGAGCCCCAACATCTGCCTGAAAATCTGACTTCCCTCTACTGATCCCGACACCTTCCACTGCTCAGGCATACTGAGCCCTAATATCTGGCTGAGACCCCAACTCTGGATTAGGCCTGACCGCTCGCTGATCCCTGGTAGGATCTCCGCCGACCCTTCTGCTAAACCTCCGATTCCTCCCCTTCCTTAACCACGGTGCTGACCTGGGCTGAACCCCAAATCTAGTTTCAATCTCTGACAAGAGTTGAGCCCAGCTTTTTGCTGGACTGAGTTCCAAACTCAGATGGAGGTACCGAACCCTACTTTGCAACCAGAGGCTTTCTAACCTAGATGCCGCCAGCAGGTGGGGCAGTTCTAACGTGGGCACCCAGGATTCCTTCTGCAGAACGGACCTGGTCCCGGGGTCTATAAGCCTCTGCAGCTCCAGCTGGGCGCTCGGTGGCCTTTGTAACCGCCAAAGGTAGGGGAGGGTGGGGAGAGGAGTCACAGAAGGCTCTCCTCTTTCATCTCAGAGCCTCAAGGCAAAGGGATTTACGAGGTGCGAACAGATTTTTATAGGTCAGAAAACAGACTTCCAAACCCCGGTGTCTAGGGGCGGGGCCGCTGGGATTTTAGGGCCAGGGTTGATCTTTACATCCAATTGGTCTGTAAGCAAGAGGCTAGAAATGTTCAAGCGCAAACATGAACTGAACGGAAGCCGGGGAAAGACGTGGGACCAGCGCCCCAAGGACAACTTGCCCTCAGTTTCCCAGCGGAGACTCTGGGGAAGGGAAGGCAGGATGCGGTGGGGGCGCTAATGGACCCAGCCTTGGAGGAGGCACGTCCTGGGCTGGATCGAAGTCTCCCATCCGCCCTGTGGCCAGAGAGACCACACCATTAGTGGGACGAACGTAGACGCCTGGAGCCAGGTCGGCCCGCAAGAGCCAGGTGACCTCAGGTTCTCCCTGTGCGGAGTGGGGGAAGGACTAGGCTTTGGGATTTTACCATCTTGGACCCTTTAAGGAATGGTTGTGAGGAAAAGGTGAAAGGAAGGCTAGTCCGGAGAGAAGGGTGAGAATGCGAGGGTGAGAAGAGCACCAGAGATTTGGAAAATGACTGGGGGACGTTTAAGGGGCCATCCGATGGCGTCGGGAAGCAATATTCTTTTAAGAGGGGGCGGAGAGCGGTTGGCTGCCGCCTCCCCGGGGCCCCGCCCCCCCGAGCGGCATCTTGGGGGCGTGGCAAAGGGCAAAGAGGCGTGGCAGAGGGGCGAGTGGGCGTGGCCGGACCCTATTGGGGCGGGGCCGGGCGTGTCGCCCGGGGTTGAGTCTCCCCGCGGAGGACGGCGGGCGGCGGGGACCGGGCGCGGCGGCGGCGGCGGCGGCGGCGGCGGCGGGGGCGGCGGCGGCTGGAGCAGCATGGATTGGGGCACTGAGTTGTGGGTGAGTCCGATCGGCCCGGCTGCAACTTCTCGCTTGCTGGGATCCAGACCTCGCCGCTTTGTCCCCGCGTACTTTGGCGGGGGCTCCACGTTCTCCCTGCGTTGACCCTGGATCCCCGCCCTCTGCTCTGTCTTCACTCAGTTTCCCCGGCAGTCTCGAGCCAAGGGAGACCTTGCAGGACGGGCGCGGGGAAACTGAGGCATAGCCTGGACAGGAAGGCAGCCAAAAGTCCGGGGACCAGGCCGGGGCAGCCCGGCGAGGTCACCTATTTTGAGCGACCCGGCCGGCGGGCCAGGCTTATCTTACCGCCCCTGGGTCCCTGCCCGCCCCGCCCGGCCGTCGCGGAGGGGGAGGGGGCCGCGGCCACCCCGTCCCCACGTGGGCCAGCCGGTCCCGACCGCCTTGCGGTCTCCTGGGACTGTACCTAGGCGCGCCCGGGACGGGGGCTGCAGACTCGGCCCCAGCCCCTACTTCTGCCTCCCTGCTGGCCTCGGGCACAGGGCGGGGCTGCCCCGATTGCCTCTCTCACCCAGGAAACCCCAGAACTTTCCCCCTCTCCTAGCTGGACCTCTGACCCCTCCCCTATGGGGGCGGTGGAATCCCTGGTTTCCTGGGTGCCGGAGCCCCAGGATCGTCTTGGCCCCTCCAGCTCTGGGAGGTGGATGGAGTCGTTGCGGGAAACTGAGTCACTCATCCAGAAGCATGGGAAATTGGGGAACTCGGTGCCCGCCCCTGGCCATTCCGAGCCCCCCTCACTCCCCACCCCTGCGCCTCTGGCCCTGACTCACGCCAGGCCGGCCGGATTTTCCGGAATCTGGGGGGATTAGGGGAGTTGAGGCGGGAGGGGTGGCCTTGCCCCATCCCACAGTCCTCTTGGCGGTCCGCAGACCCAGGTCCTGCAGCGTCAGGCTGAGGCCCATCCTGGGAAGGGGAGGGGGTTCCCTCCGGCTTCCTGCTCCCCTCCCGCGCCTGCCGGGGCGGCGCCGGGAAACCACGCCTGCTCCGCGCTCCTGGAGTGAGGCTCCCGGGGCCTGGGGGCCTGGCCCCGTGGGCCAAGGGTCCGAGCAAGGTTGTGACCCGTGCGTTCCCCACCCCTTGTCCCACATCAGGACCAGTTTGAGGTGCTCGAGCGCCACACGCAGTGGGGGCTAGACCTGTTGGACAGATACGTGAAGTTCGTGAAGGAACGCACGGAGGTCGAACAGGCCTATGCAAAGCAGCTGCGGTGAGACCCCCCCGGGTGGACACGGCCTGGGGTCGCAGGGCGCAACTACAGGGCTGCGGGCTCAGCCTTCTGCCTCTACTTCCCTTCAGGAGCCTGGTGAAAAAATACCTGCCTAAGAGACCTACTACCAAAGATGACCCCGAATCCAAGTAAGACAGAGGGGGTCCCTCTCCTTCTCCCCCTGCTGGCCACCCCACCTCGCGCCTCTTTCGTGTATCCAGGCACCTGCAGCTAAAAAGAACCTGGGTGCAAGATCCAGACGACATGATTGGGACCCTAAATCCACTCCTTTGTAGCAAAGTGGTTTTGAGGATGGGACTCAGTTTCTATCCTCAGTATTTTTTAGGTGGGGGGGAAGGTCTTCAATATGAATATTAAATCCAAAGCTTTTGCATTGACTGAGCTCCATTTGGCAGCTCTTTTAAAAATTTGTTTTTATTTTGAGATAGGGTCTGGCTAAGTCCTTCACTAAGGCCAGGCTGGAATTTGCAGTCCTCTCGACTCAGCCTCCCAGATGGTTGGGCTTTTAAGCATATAGCACCACACTCAGTTTGTCCAACTGCTTTCCTCATCTGTTAAATGGGGATGTTCCAATAGTTATAAAATGAGTGGTTTGGGGAAAATGGGTCCTTTTGGGCCCCTCTTTTTTTTTTTTTTTTGAGACAGGGTCTCGCTTTGTAGTTCAGGCTGGCCCTGAGCTCACTATGTAGCCCAGGCAAGCCTCGAACTCAGCAATCCTCCTGTCTCTGCCTCTTGAGTGCTGGGATGACAGGCGTGAGCCACCACGCCCGGCACTGTGGTATGTGGTATTGATGGCTGGTGGGCGTGTTGCCACACCCAGCATTCTATGTGGTCTCCAGGATCGAACTCAGGACCTTGCGCTTGCAAGGCAGGTGCCAGAACCACTGAGCTAAATCTCCGGCCCTGGGCCCCTCTTTTTTGCCTCTGCTTGGGGGCTGACAGCCTGGTACCTCACCTGCAGGTGGGGCACAGAGTAAACTGAGTTCATGTGTTACAGCAGTGCCCAGCCCACAGGAACTGTCAGAGCATTTCGCGTCATTCCACAATCTGAAAATCTCTAGGAGTAAAAGTTGCTTTGTTTCTTATTTGTTTTGCTCACTCATTAGATAGCAACCTCCAAGCAGAATGAACTTGATGTTAATTATAGTCTTTTATCTCAGTGAGTGAGTACAGTTGTCCCTTCATATCCAAACATCAAAAATATCACACTAAAAATATTCCGTCTGTGCTGAACCTATACTAACATATCTCTTTTTCGTTGTTCTTCCTTGAGCAATACAGTGTTATTATGTTCATAACATTTAGATTGTTTCAGGTATTGTACATCATCTAGAGATGACACTGTCTGGGGGAGGATTGCATAGGTTCTTTGCAAATACTATACTTTCTAATTAAAAATCATAATTTTCTTTTGGAGTCAGAGTCTTGCTAAGTTGCCCAGGCTGGGCCTGAACTTTTTTTTGCGGCACCAGGAATCAAACTCAGGACCTTGCACTTGTGATGCAGGCACAGAACTACAGAGCTACATCCTCCATCCTGGGCTTGAACTTGTGACCCTTCTGCCTCAGCCTCCTATAGTGCTGGGATGACTGGTGTGCACCACCATACCTGGTTTATATTATGCCTTTTAAATAAGTGACTGGAGAAATTTAGGATTTCAGTGTCCTCATGATTCTGGATATGCTCCTCCGTGGGTCCCAGAGGGTGACTGAACTAACACGCATTACTGTAGGATTGGTCACGGATGCTGGCCCTAGCCCCACTGGGGTGGGGCATACATGGCATAAGGGCTGCATCTCCTAATTAAAGCCTAAAATAATTCCAAGGTCTGAAACGCATTGGACACAAGGGTTGAGGTAAAAGACAGAGACCAGAATTACCCTGGTTGGGAGGATCAGCGCTTTGGGCTCTCTGCTTCTTGTCCGGAGCGGGAGACGTGGGCACCGTCCCGGGGCCCTGACCCTCTTCTCAACCTCCCGTGCCCAGGTTCAGCCAGCAGCAGTCCTTCGTGCAGCTCCTGCGGGAGGTGAACGATTTCGCCGGCCAGCGGGAGCTGGTGGCGGAGAACCTCAGCGTGCGTGTGTGTCTGGAGCTGGCCAAGTACTCGCAGGAGATGAAGCAGGAGCGGAAGATGGTGAGGGGTCCCCACAGGGGCTGGCGGGGAGCCCCTGCCCGAGGAGCGCCCTGTGAGCTGCCTCCCTCCCCTCCCCCCAGCACTTCCAGGAAGGCCGCCGGGCCCAGCAGCAGCTGGAGAATGGCTTCAAACAGCTGGAGAGCGTGAGCCCAGGTGGCCGGGAGGCAGGAGGGACCCACCGAGCCCCACAGCCGAGCTGCTCTGGCTGGACCTGCTCTCCCTCGGGGCTCCCTCTGTGCCTAGTCCCCTCTGTTTGTGGGTGACCCCCCCAAGTCCTCTGTACCCCGGTGTCCCGTATCCCCTGTTGTGGGGACGGCAGTTGCTTCCCTCTGGTCCCTTGTGCCCCGCAGAGCAAGCGTAAGTTTGAGAGAGACTGCCGGGAGGCGGAGAAGGCGGCCCAGACCGCCGAGCGGCTGGACCAGGACATCAATGCCACCAAGGCCGATGTGGAGAAGGTGCGTGCGGGGCCGGGCAGGGTGGGGAGCGCGGGCGGCCGCCGCCCGCACCATCGTCACCTCCCGCTTGGCGTCCGCAGGCCAAGCAGCAAGCGCACCTCCGGAGCCACATGGCAGAAGAGAGCAAGAACGAGTACGCGGCCCAGCTCCAGCGCTTTAACCGAGACCAGGCCCACTTCTATTTCTCACAGATGCCCCAAATATTTGATGTGAGTGCCTCAGCCCCCCAGGCCAAGCGTCTTACGCAACCCTGAAAGTTAACCGACTTCCATACGCACGTCTAACCTCTGGCTGCCGCGCCTCGCGCCTTCCGCTGAAAGAGAGCTAGAAAGTGATGCCACGGAGGGTGCCCGGCGTGGAGTCTGTGTGCTTGGCGGGCTGGGGAGCAAATCCTCCGAGCCTCTCCGGTCTCTGCCCCTGCAGAAACTTCAGGACATGGATGAACGCCGGGCCACCCGCCTAGGCACTGGGTACGGGCTCCTGTCGGAGGCGGAGCTGCAGGTGGTACCCATCATTGCTAAGTGCTTGGAGGGCATGAAGGTGGCTGCGGACGCCGTGGATGCCAAGAACGTGGGTGCCGGGTGTGGGCCCCCCGGGCTGAGCAGTGGACCCCTCGACGCCCCCCCGTGACTGTCCGCCCGCCGTCCCTCCTGCAGGACTCTCAGGTCCTCGTTGAGCTGCACAAGTCGGGTTTTGCCCGCCCGGGTGACGTGGAATTCGAAGACTTCAGCCAGCCCATGAACCGCGCCCCCTCGGACAGCAGCCTGGGCACCCCTTCCGACGGACGCCCTGAGCTCCGAGGCACGAGCCGCAGCCGGGCCAAGCGTTGGCCCTTCGGCAAGAAGAACAAGGTGGGGACAGTGCTCTTGGGGTGGGGTGGCCGGGGGAGCCGCAAGTGGGGACAGCGGAGGCCCCCACTGAGTCAGCCTCAGCCACCGGAACGCCGAGTCCCGGGCAGGAATTTTCCTCTTGGCTGTTGGCCCGGGCTGGAGGAGAAGGAGGCGGGCAGCCTGCCGATTGGCCTGGGAGTCCCCGGAGGCCGAGCCGGGCTGGGCCGGCCCGCGGCTCTGTGTACTGCCGCGGGGCTGCAGAGGACACCGGCTGGAGCGATTCCACGCTGGTCGAGGCTGGAGAGAGGGTCTCAGGAGCCCCCGAGCCTCTGTCCCGGCATGGGGCGCGGGCACCAAAGCTCACCTCCTTTATTCTTGGGATTATGGCTTTTGATGAGGGAGAGCTGGACACCTGTGGCCCCACTTCCACAGCCCCCGCCTTTGACTCCCTGGGCCCCCGTGACTTACACTCCCGGTGACACCTGCCAGCCCCGGGCCTCAGCCTGCCCTGCCGTGCCCCGCGTCCCCAGCCTCTGACCCCGCTTTTCTCTCGTCCTTCCGGCCTCTGTGTCCGAGCCTTGGCCCCTGCGCGTGCCTCCCCTGCCTTCTAGACTGTGAGTCTGGCAGTCCCGAGAAGGGCTCGGGCCTCCTTCTTGTCACTGGACCCACGATCGACAGCCGAGCGGGACGCGGGCGGGGACAGTGCGTCCGCCCGCCTCGCAGTCTAGCCGGCGCCCTCCGCCACCTCCGGGTTCTGTGTCGCTCTCGCATGTGTTTTCTGTGTGTGATTGTACATCTCGAGTTGTGATTTTCTTACCGTTTTTTTTCTTTCTTTCTCTATTTTGTTTTCCTTTATCTGCGTCCGTCCATCCATCATCCATCCATCCATCCATCCGTCGTCCTCGTTTTCTACATTTTCCCATCTCCATCCCCGACCCACCCCCTCCCCGGCCCCCGCTGGTAGCCGCGCCCCCCATCCCTTTCCCCCCTGGGGGGTCCTCCGCCCTCGGTATTACCTAACGGACCCCCATCCCCCCGCTCCGGCCGCGACCCCTTGGCCATACTGAGTGAGATCAGTAAGTCGGTCAAACCCCGGCTAGCGTCCTTCCGCAGCCTCCGAGGCGGCCGAGGGGTAAGTGGGTCCTGGGGCGGCGGCGGCAGTCACAGGCGCCCACAGGCCGGGTGGTGGGACCCTGGGCTCGCTTTCTGCGGCCGGCTGGGACCCCTGTCCTGCTTTGCTTCGTGCATGGCCTCACCCCCAGAACTCTGCCAGGGAGAAAGGGGGACTTGACATCTCCCAGGAGCGTGCAGGGCGGTGCCAGGGCCCCCAATTCGGTCCTTTCGACCTCGCAGGCGGTGGTGACGGAAGATTTTAGCCATCTGCCCCCGGAGCAGCAGAGAAAGCGGCTTCAGCAGCAGCTGGAAGAACGGAATCGCGAGCTCCAGAAGGAGGTGGATCAGAGGTAGGAGGGGGAGGGGGCGGGCAGGGGCCTCGGGAGGGTCCTAGGCCAGAAGCTGGGGTGCAGCGCGGAGCCGGGCGCCTGGGGCGCACAGGTGCCCTGGGCTCCGTCCCCGGCCCCGCGGGGAGAAAGAACGAAACAGCCGCCGGAGTTCTCCCCAGCCCGGCCTGGCCCTGAGGCTTCTGTGGGCGAGTCCTGCCGCCCTTAGAGGAAACTGCTGCTTCCCGTCCTAATCCTTCCAGTCGGCACCTAAAGAGCAAGTGCTACCAGTGTTTTAGGAATCTCAGATCTTAAATCAGTGAGCAAGAAATTCCAGGAAATAAAATTATGAGCTCATTTTACCTGATTTATGATGTTAGATATGAAATCCTACCCAAGCAGATCTAATGATGTATTTACAAAATAATTCCTCACGTAGGCCCACGGTTGGGTAAAGGTAGTTATGCCAGAGATGTTAACGCTTAAAAATGGACGTGAGGCTAAACTTTATGTTATGTATCTTTTACTGCAACAACAAAACTTTTTAAATTAGTGTGGTGGTGTACACCTGTTGTCCCAGCACTCTGGGATGCTGAGGCAGGAGGATCCTGAGTTGAAGCTCATACCGCACAGCCTAGTGACTTCATGAGACACTGTCTGGAAATTAAAAAATGTAAAGGACTGAGGATGGAAGGCCCTGGGCTCCTTCCCCAGTACAGGCAAAAACCAAATGAACGAACAAACAGCTATGAACAACAGGAACCCAAACACAAAACTCCTACGGCAAACGCAATCATTTTGGATACCATTCCAGTAATGCAAAGATGGTTCAGTATATATAGATGTAGATATAAATATAAAAGACTAATTTACTATGTAAATTAAAGGAAAAAATCCTGTAGGTTGTCTATTTAATAAGTGAAACACTCAAAATATTAATAAAAAAAAACCCTGCCAGATTAAAAAAAAAAAATCTTGTACTCACTCTTTCCAAGCAACAAAATCCTCTTCCCAGTCTGGTTACATAATAGGGTTGACGTTCGCCACTTGGTAGCAGACAGCCAAATTCTATTTTGCTGTTTGTGTGAGTCCTTTTTGCCAAATGGCTCTTATGGGTGTGAAGTCCCATCCAGTCCTGTCTGCTTTCTGGGTTTTTAGGGTGGAGGTGCATACCTGTCCTGGACTCTTGGGCAGCTTGTTTGACCTTTTGATGCCTCAGTTTCTCCATCTGTAACATGGGTCCAGCGCATAGCTAGAAAAGTTGAGCTGGAGCCTAGCATATTCTGTAAGTTTCGCTTTGTTTTCTCTTTTTCTTTCTTTTCCTTCTTTTTTGCAGTGATGGGAATGGAATCCAAGGCCTTGTGCAAACAAGCGCTTTGCCGCTGAGCCCTTTTCAAGTTTTACTTTGAGGCAGTCTCGCTGAATTGTCCAGGCTGGTCTCAAATTTGTGTTCCTGCCTCAGCCTCCTAACTAGCTGAGATTACAAGTTTACACAAGTGCTCCTGGCCAGAATCTGTTCTGCCAGTTCTTGCTATCTGTTCATGGAGCGCAGAGGAAAAGATCTAAGCACGGCTGGTATTTTCTAAACCCTTCTCATGGCCTCTCTAGAATCCCAGCTTTTCCCGGCGCTGTAAGCAGAGCTAGGAGCCTGGCTGTCAGTTCCTTTGCTTCTTAGTTATTATTTCTGATGCTTAGAATAGTGCCTGTTAAACACTAGGTACTCAGTGGGTATATGAATAACTGGGTTATAGGACTTCTGCTGTGTACAGTGACACACACCTGTAACCTCACCTACTCAGGAAGCTAAGGCAGGAGGATCACAAATTCAGGGCCAGCCCGGGCAACTTACTAACATCCTGTCCTCTAAAACAAAAAGGCCTGGGGTGCAGCTCAGCGGCAGAGGACCCCCGGGTTCAGTCCCTGTGTAGAAGCTGGCGTGGGGGAGGGACTTATATATACCGAAGGCTGTTTTCATCCTCTCACCAAGAGACATAGGTCCCATCATCCCCATTTCAAAATAAGCAAGAATTTGATAACATAAGCTCCACCACCACCACCGCCCATTCCCCTGAGGGGCTCGGACCACGCATGTGCACCACCACACCTGGCTCCCATTTTTAGGTACAGGTCTGGGTTTTTTTGGGTTTTTTTGGTTTTTTTTTTGAGACAGGGTCTCGCTTTGTAGTCCAGGCTGGCCCTGAGCTCAGTATGTAGCCCAGGCAAGCCTCGCACTCAGCCATCCTCCTGCCTCTGCCTCCCGAGTGCTGGGATGACAGGCCTGAGCCACCACGCCCAGCACTACAGGTCTGTTTTTTGAGACAGGATCTCACTGTGTAGCTCAAACTGACCTTGAACTCATTATGTAGCCCATGCTGGCTTCTAGCTCCCGGCAATCCTCCTGCCTCAGCCTCCCCCTCAGTGCTGGGATTACAGGCACGCACTCCAGCCTGACTCCCACGTCTACATTTGTTTTTCTTTTCTAATACTGGGCAGGGAGCCCAGGACCTTTGCACCAGCCTACATCCCCAACACCTAGGAACTTTTTTTTTTTTTTTTTTTTTTTTTAATGTTGAAATAGGCTTTCTCTGAGTTGCCTGGGCTGGACTCAGAGTTATGACCCTCTTGCCTTGGCCTCCCAGAGTGCCAGGATTACAAGTGCACTACCAGCTTTCTCAGGTTCCATGTTCAGGTTCTTAACCAGTGTCTCAACTTGTTTCTTGATTCAAAGCCTATCTGTCACCTCCAAAGTCACACGGGACCGAGCTTTCTTGCCCATCTCTGTCTTGCCCTAGGGAAGCCTTAAAGAAAATGAAAGATGTGTATGAAAAGACACCCCAGATGGGGGACCCGGCCAGCCTGGAGCCCCGGATCACAGAGACTCTGCGCAACATCGAACGGCTCAAGTTGGACGTACAGAAGTATGAGGTACGGGGCGAGCCCTGGGAGAGGCGGGAGGCTGAGTCACTCCTGGCGGGCACAGGACGGGAGGCGCTGGCGGGGACCCAGCTGTTTCTCATCACGTCTTGGGTGTGCATGAGTGATACCAGGAGACCTCCAGGTCCTGAGCCGGGACCCCTCGGAGCCCTGGCCCGGAACTGATGTCATGGCCCGTCCCCAGGCGTGGCTGGCTGAAGCCGAGAGTCGGGTCTTGAGCAACAGAGGGGACAGCCTGAGCCGACATGCCCGGCCGCCCGACCCCCCAGCCAGCGCCCCGCCGGACAGCAGCAGCAGCAGCAACAGCGGGTCACAGGAGAACAAGGAGAGGTGAGCGTGCGGCAGGGGAGGGGTGGCCTCGGGGACCAAGGAGGGCTGGTGTCCACCGCTGTCTTCCCCCAAGCAGCTCTGAAGAGCCCCCCTCAGAAGAGGGCCAGGACACCCCCATCTACACAGAGTTCGATGAAGATTTTGAGGAGCCCACGTCCCCCATAGGCCAGTGTGTGGCCATGTACCACTTTGAAGGTGAGGACACCCCGGGTGGGCCTGAGGCCTCTGTCAGTTGCTCGGGGTGTCTCTGGCTGGGATCTGCTGAAAGCCACCCAAAGCCGAGCCCTGGCCTTTGTGCCCCCTACAGGGTCCAGCGAGGGCACCATCTCCATGGCCGAAGGTGAAGCCCTCAGTCTGATGGAGGAAGACAAAGGCGATGGCTGGACCCGGGTTCGACGGAAACAGGGAGGGGAGGGCTACGTACCCACCTCCTACCTCCGGGTCACGCTCAACTGAGCCCTGCTCAGGTGGAAGTGGGGGGCTGTTGGCTGCTGCTTCTGGGCCATGGGGTACCCCAGGACTTATGCACTTTATTTCTGCCCCACCCCCAGCTTCAGCTGAGACCTGTGTGACCGTGTGCCCCCCCTACCTGCCATCCCTGATGGACCCGCTGTGCCTTCTAGCATCGATGTACATACTCATGTTTCAAATCTTTTTTTCCTGCCACTTGGCTTGGGCGTTTTGTTTTATATATATATATATATAAAAAATATAGCAAATTCCTTGAGTTCTGTGCCTTCTTAGGGATTTAAAGTCCTGGGGTGTGATCCTCCTCCTTCATCACCTCAGGAAGGAGGAAGGGAAGCCACCTTGAGCAAACCCTACCCTTTTGGGGAGCTGGCTTGGAGTTTGCTTGTCTGTGACCTGATCGGAGAAGAAAGGAACCAAACCTCATTGCTTCTGTATGTGCTGCAGAGAGCAGGTAGGATTTATTGAGTATCTACTGTGTGTCAAGTATTCTCTGCCCAGGATCTTATTTAAAAATTGACTTTCACTCCCTGCCACAATCTCTAGAAAGCAGAGTCTCACTTTTATGTTGAAGGTGGGCACAGAGAGGCCAAGGCATCTTGGCACCTGATAGAAGTCACACAGTATTTTTTTTTTTTTTAAGACAGAGTCTCGCTTTGTAGTTCAGGCTGGCCCTGAGCTCACTATGTAGTCCAGGCAAGCCTCAAACTCACAGCGATCCTCCTGCTTCTGCCTCCCGAGTGTTGGGATTGCAGGTGTGAGCCACCACGCCCTCCTATGGTATGTGGTACTGATTGCTGGTGGGCGTGAGTCACCACGCCCAGTATTGCCGTCTGGGGTTACCGGAGATCGAACTCAGGACCTTGCACTTGCTAGGCAGGTGCTAGAACCACTGAGCTAAATCTCTGGCCCAGTCACACAGGTTTTAAGAGGCACAGAACTGAACTCTGATCTCTGATCTCCACATTACCATGTAAGGCTGTGTGTTCACCACTTGACCCTGCTTTCTGAGTGTCCTAACTGCTGCGTGTGTATGTCCCTCTGTCTGTCTGTCGGTCTTTTGGTGGAAGGAAGGAGGTAGGTGCAGCCCATCCCAGTTTTGAGGGGCAGAATATTTATTTTTCCTGTACTGGGGATTCATTCCAGGGCCTTCTCACTGAGCTACCTCCCTAGCCCTTTTTATTTTTTACTTTGAGACAGGGTCTCTGCTGCCCAGGCTGGGCTCCAGTTTAGGGTGTCCTGTCTCAGCCACCCCCCAGCGCTGGTCTCTGGGTGGCCCCTGGCAGCCTGGGTGACCTGGGTGTACAGAGGGGTCTGTCCTCTTCTCACTGGCCGGGCTCCAGGCGCTGGGACAGGATGCTCAGGACGTGCTGGATCTTCTGGAGGCGGTCAGCTCTGGGTGCCCTGGCACCTCGGCTTCCCCAGAGCAGCCTCTGTAGGAAGCCGGTGGTCAGCGCCTCCCTCAGCTCCGGATGGGGCCTGAATCCTGGAGACAGGGTCAGTGGGCTGGGGTGGGGCCCAGCCTGCGCCTTGCCCTGGTCTTTTTCCTGGGGACTTTGACCCAGGAGGGGCCAAGCAGGACTGTGCTGCAGGCCGCTGGGGCCACTGGGCAGAGCAGGAGAAGGCTGAGGTGACAGAAGGGCTCCAGGTGACAACAGCCTCAGCGGGGGCACAAGGGGGTGGCTAGTTCCAGGTGCGGGGGGCCGAGTCCCACCTAAGAGCTGTGCTCAGAGGCAGTAAGTGAGGGCTAGGCGTCCTGGGAGACCAGCCTGGGGGAGGAGGGGCCGCCTTAGCGGCGAAGTGTAAAGGTCACCCGAAGGGGGGGGTTAGGCTCTGAGCCAAAGACTTTTGGGGGGAAGCTGGGCATTCTTGAGGATAGGGATCCCCTGGGGGCGGGTCGCACCAGGTGGGGGGGTGGGAGTGGGACCCTGTGGACGCGGCTCAGGGTCGCAGCAGCCAGTTTTGGAATGAAAGCGTTTCCACTGGGGCCGGAGCTTGAGGGGGACCCCCCCTCGGGGCCTCCCCTCTTGGGTGGGACCCACGGGAGGTTATCTGGAGGCCCGGAGGCGGGCGATCCTGCAGGTGGGACCCTCACCTTGCAGGCGCTGAGCCGCCGCCCTCCGGAACTTGGAGGCGTCCCGCGCCACCCGACGCGCCCCCTGCAGGGTGCGCAGCAGCCGCTCGCAGCTCTCCTCCAGCGGCCCTTCCAGATCCTCGCCCTCCAGCAGGCGCGCCGCCGGTGCCACGTGCGGCAGCGCCACCTCGCCGGGCTCGCAGGGCCCTGGATAGAGGGCGTGAGCGCCTTCAGGACCCGCACGAACCTGGGGCACTTAGGGACGAGGGAAGGGTGGGGCCCTCCGTGGGGGGGGAGCGGAAGGCGGGCGGGGGGGGGGGGCGCCAAGGGCGTGGCCTAGGGAAAGGTGGGGTTTACGCAGACCAGGACCGGGAAGGCCAGGACCCGCCCCGGTATGGGGGCGTGGCCCAAAGCGAAAGGGGCGGGGTTAGGGCCGAAAGGGCTATAAAAGCCCTGAAGCTGGGCTCACAAACCGAGTTTAGGGTAGAAGGAGGTGTAGGCTGGGGGCGACCTAGTGCACTAGAACCCAGCCTCCCAAGGGGCGGGGCCTGGAGGCCGGGCTAGGACTGGACTGCCGTTCTGGGGCTTCAGATGATGCCACGCCCCCGCCGCCCCTCACCTGAGCCCTCATCCAGAGCCCGCATCAGGGGCTTCAGCTCCTGCTCGAAGGCCAGCGCAGCCTCTGTATGGCTCCGTCGGAGCCGGCGCCACGTGCACTCCAACCGTGACACCTGAGGAACAGATTCAAGCCTGTCTTGTCTCCCCTCTGCACCCTGGCCTCCCCCGACAGTACCGCTGTTCCCTACGCACCTGGGGCAAGAGCAGGGCGCCCATGACAGCGGCCAGCCCGGCCAGGTCCCCTACCGCCCCGGGCCGCAGCGCCAAGGCCAGCTCCACGAGGCCCCTCAGCACGGCCGCGCGCTCCTCCACGGGCCCCGCGCACCCCAAGACGGCCAGCGCCCCCGCCAGCGCCAGGGTCTCCAGCCTGCAGAGGTGGAGGGCAAGGGTCTGGGGACCGTGGAGAGGCGGGTAATGCTAGGCGGACGGGCTCTGCCGGGTCCCTTCCTCCCTTCGTGGAGATGTCTGGGGACTCGCGACCCCCGGCAGCCCCAGTTCCAGGCTGGCGCCAGCTCACCGCTCCAGCAGTTCCACCCTCAGACGATGTCCGTGGAGAAGCGTGAGCAGCTCCAGGCCCGAGCGGACCCCCATTCCTGCTCGCTGAGCCTTGGTCACTCCCAGGAGGCCTGCAGCCTGCGGGAGCCAACGAGGAGACCAAGGACCAGAGTCGGCAGGCCTGGGGGCAGCAGCCCCAGCCCTGGGGAGGAGGGGCAGGCCAGGCGACCCACCTGGCAATCCACCAAGAGCAGGTGGAGGGCGGTGCTCTCAGCATGGTGCTCCAGGAACAAGTCTTGGAGAGCACGCAGGACTCTGGGGTCCAGGGGCCGATTCTGGGAGCCCAGCAGGCCGGAGGGATTGTCAGGAGGGCAAAAAGAGACCTCGCCTTGTGGTCTTGCAAAACACCCGTCCTCCGCCTCCTCTTCCTCCTCTTCAGCCTCCCACCACGGGGCCTCTGGCTCTGAGCAAATTGGGCCAGGGGGTGTTCCCTGGGCACTGGGTACTCGGGGAACCAGCTCACAGTACGTTGGGAGGAGTCCAGCGGCGTCGGGAAGCAGCACCGAGGGTGTCCGCGGTGGCTTGGTTGGTGCCTTGGCATGAAGCTGCCCATCAGAAGCTCTGAGGCTATCAGCAACGGTCCTCAAGGGAGCGGAGACCGTCAGCAACATGGAGTCACTGCCCATCCGGGGCAGGGCGGATGCGGGCACAGTGCAGGGTCCTGGGGCCCCCCCAAGGAGACAGCGGGTCAGGGGAGGTGGTAGGTAGCGACAAGCTGCTACCACTCAGCACAACACTCATCAGCCAGGACCGGGGTCTCCCGGCAGCCTCCGCACAACTCCAGACCTTAGCCACTTCTTCAATGTGAATGTTACACATTTATCGGTTGAAAAACTAATTTCAACAATTTTGTCTTTCTATGGATCTTTTAAATTAATGTTTGTAGTACATAAGCTACATTTATCATGTGGAAGTGGAACATATACATATCATGGTTTGGTTCTTTTTATTTCCTCTTCCCTTTTCCATATTCCCTTCCCCATTCTCAAAATTCTCTTCCCATTTCAACAATGTTTCTGTCTTTGTTTTCTAGCATTTGCCTTTTATTTTATTTTTCAGTACTGGGGATTGAACTCAGGACCTTGCGCTTGAGAGACAGGTGCAGTGGCACTGAGCTAAATATCTGCCTCCCAGATATAGCATTGTTTTGTTTTGTTCTGTTTTTTGATACAGGGTCTCTGTAGTTCAGGCTGGCCCTGAGCTCACTATGTAGCCCAGGCAAGCCTCAAAGTCTCCTGCCTCTGCCTTCTGAGTGCTGGGATTACAGGCGTGAGCCGCCACACTCAGCACTGTGGTGTGTGGTGCTGATTGCCGGTGGGTGTGAGTCACCATGCCTGGTATTGTATGCGGTTACCGGGGATCGAACTCAGGACCTTGTGCTTGCCAGGCAGGCACCGGAACCTCTGAGCTAAATCTCCAGCCCCCAGATATGACATTTTAAATGTGAAGCTTTTGTTTCTGCCTCCAAAAAAAGAGATGCATATGTGACTTGAATAAAATTGAAATTTAAAAAATCTATTTGAGAGTTCACAAAACTACAAAGGTGTCAGAGAATCTGAATTCACTAACCTTTCAAATGGTATCTTTTAAAAAAACAGCAACAAATGATGCCTTCTGAGAGTAAGTGGCCTGTATGCCTCCAGGATTAGTATTTAAATAGGAGTGGTGGCACATGCCTGAAATCCCAGTACTTAGGGGAGCTGATTTGAGTCCCTTGTGGGCAATTAGGTGAGAACTCATCTCAAAATTAAAAAAAAATTAAAAAGATGGGATGTAGCTCAGTGATACACTATACTTGGTGTCGATCTCTTCTACCACCAAAAGATAAAATAAAT
>PVIC010013007.1:0-38717 GCA_004025085.1 Thryonomys swinderianus
GCCTCATGCTGTTTGCATCCGTTCGTCTGAAGTCGGCGTTTCTTGGGTGACGGTCGTCAGACGTAAGCCTTTTAGGACTTACAGTATTAATTATAAACATTGAAGGCGCCATGTGACATGGGGAAAAAGTGAAAATTGTGATAATTTAAAGTTTTACAAATTAATTATGTTCTTGATGAGACTGAGTAAATTCAGACATTGAAGGAAGAGACAGTATTAACTCTACAGAAAGGAATTCTAATCTTTAATAAATAATGTTCATGATTCTTGACATAAATACCTTTTTTCCTTAGCAATTCACTAAAAAATCTGGGAAGGTTAAGTTCTGTAAATTATACTTTCTTTAGTGGCAGATTAAGCTTCACAGTGTTCTGTCTGCATTTTTTTTTTTTTTGAGACAGGGTCTCACTTTGTAGTTCAGGCTAGCTCTGAGCTCACTATGCAACCCAGGCAAACCTGGAATTCAGCAATCCTCCTGTCTCTGCCTCCCGAGTGCTGGGATTACAGGTGTGAACCACCACACCCGGCACTGTGGTATGTGGTGCTGATTGCTGGTTGATTGCTGGTGGGCGTGAGTCTCCACGCCCAGCATTGTATGTGGTTACCAGGGATCTGACTCAGGACCTTGCATTTTGAGGCAAGCGCCCGAATCACTGAGCTAACCCTCCGGCCCTCTGTCTGCATTTTTATTAGCAGAGGGGGCAGAATGAGAGATTGGATTATGAAAGCATATATGTTAATTTATTATCTTCCCTAGAGATAAAGACAGATTTTGGAGTAATATGACACTGAAGCAAAAGTCCTTTAGTCTATAGCAGGATTTCCTTTTTTTTTTTTTTTTTTTTTTTTTTTTTTTTTGAGACAGGGTCTCGCTTTGTAGTTCGGGCTGGCCCTGAGCACGCTATGTAGCCCAGGCAAGCCTGGAACTCAGCAATCCTCCTGTCTCTGCCTCCGGAGTGCTGGGATTACAGGCGTGAGCCACCACACCCAGCACTGTGGTATGTGGTATTGATTGCTGGAGGGTGTGAGTCACCACGCCCAGCATTGTAGTGGTTACCGGGATTGAATTTAGGACCTTGTGTTTTCGAGGCAGGCGCTGGAACCACTGAGCTAAATCTCCCGCCCCTCAATGTGGAATCTTTTGATCTGTAATACAGCTAATAGCTGTCGTTAAGGAAGAACAAAAAACAAAAATCTACATGCACCATAAGTCAGTCAGTGCCCCAATGTACCCAAAAATTTAATCATATATTTTAGAAAAGGAACTCATATCTCAGATTTTCAAACAACAGTTTGTTATATGATTTAACATTGTGTGGCAATCATTCTTTAATGCATTTTTGTCAGCTTTCTTGTTTTTACCATTATCGGCACCACAGGCAAACCAATACACTGAAAATAATCAGATTATAAATAGTGTAGAAAAATGTTAGCACAGTAGATTTAGTATAGACATCCTTCTTTCTTTCTTTCTCTTTCTTTTATCTTTTTTTCTTTCCAATAGCAAGCAATATTTTTTTCTCTTTTAAATTTATATCAGTACATTTTAAGTATACATTATAATGACATTTCAATTTTGTGATAGTCTATACTACCTAGTATAGTGAGTTTGAACATATATAACAAAATTCAACTCTCTAGTAAAAAAATTATTGAATTATTTTGAGGAATTTGATAACATAATTCATTTTAAAGGTCCAGCACTTATTTGAGAATTAATACAGTTATACATGGCTAATAGATGGTCTTTAGATAATGCCATTATTTCGTATACCTTGAAAAAGAAAAAAACTGTCAAACTAATTAAAACCATTATCTTTATAAATGTTATGTTTATTCAATGTACCCTATAAATTCATTTTCATTTTGAAAGTAATTCTTATATATAAACAAAAATAAAATATATTGGTTCTAGCCTTTCTATAGTTAATGTGCCCTGAAATTCTATTTGTTAAAAGTGTCAACTCCAGGATGCTTCTAAAGAGAGATAACAGAGATATTAAGAGATGGGGCCTAGTAAGAGGCTTGTGTGGCATGATGGGGGATGTGCCCTTGAAGAGGATTATGGGATCCAGCTCCCTTTGGCTTCTTTACTGTTTTGGGCTTCTTAGCCACAAAGTAGGCAGTTTGATGATGCACTGTCATAATACAACCCATGGAGTGCATCCTCTAAATCAGGAACTGGGATCTCTAAAACCATGATCTAAAGCACCAAATCTTTTCTCTTTCTGAATTTACTATCTGAAGAATTTTGTTATAGCAATAAAAACTGACTTATACAGTTGGTTTAAATATTAATGACAAGTCTTGATGCAAAATCCAACTTTTCTGACTGATATTTGGAGAAAATTATTGAATTCTATGTTTTCCATATAATATAATTTTCTATACCATGAAGAGAAGTATTAATAGAATAGTAAGAATATTTCCATTACAATTGAATGTTTTCTCCTTATCCACCAATATCCAGGGACAAGTTTTGATGGCTAAGCTTTCTTTCATCAGAGGTGCCACATGATGTAGTCCATGATTGCCATGTGCCAACAGCATTTGAGAGATGCTATCAATTATAAATTTTATCCTTATTGGAGGGTAGTTTAAAAATGAAAGAAATAGTTACATCAGAGACTTATATATGACATACTGTTTGCTAAATACGTTCAACTATTATTGTCTTTTGCTACTCATGAAAACAATTTCTATACAATGAATCCATTATGCATATATATGTACATATATTTTCCTATATTGTAGTATAACACCTCTCTTGTCTTTGTAGTGTTTATTTTGTTTGTTTGTTTTTGAGACAGGGTCTTGCTTTGTAGTTCAGGCTGGCCCTGAGCTCACTATGTAGCCCAAGCAAGCCTCGAACTCAGCAATCCTCCTGCCTCTGTCTCCCGAGTGCTGGGATTACAGGTGTGAGCCACCACACCCAGCATTGTATAATGTGCTACTGATTGCTGGTAGGTGTGAGTAACCACACCCAGTACTGTTGTATGTGGTTGCCAGGGATTGAGCTCAGGACTTTGTGCTTGGTAGGCAGGTGCTGGAACCACTGAGCTAAATCTCCAGCACATGTAGTGGTCATCTTTAATAGAATGTAGTTTAATATTATGTCTCTCTGAATGTTGATTATAGAATTCAATTTACAAATGAGATAAAAGTGGATTTACTTTTAGTTCATCATCTCTCAAGTTAATGTTTAATATACTGAGGCAGCAGCTAGAATAAGAAAAGCTAGCAAAATTATACAGCTCCTTCAAAACATGTATCAATGTAAATTGTGATAACAGAAAATGATGTAACATTTCTTAGCATTTTAACACAATTATAAAATAAAGTAGCTATATATGTATTGTTTTGTTCTATTTTTAGTTTCTCACTTTAGATGGCACTGTAAATATCTGGAGGGCTGGGATTGAATGTGATTTCAATATAGATAATTATCTATTCAGTACTACTTTAAAAAGATAATTATGATATTAATATTAAGCTGATAGGATCTTATTTAAGCCAAGACTTATTTGCTTTTTATTTTATAGTGTGGCTACACATTTCTAGTGCATATGTATGTTTGTGTTGTGAAATAACCTAAGCTGATATGGTATGGAAGAGATGGTAGGTACTGGGGGTAAGTATTGGTAATCTCTATTAGGAAGGTAGAAGAAGACTAAATTTTATCTGTTCCATAACTTTACCATCAGTTATTATATTAGTATGGGAGCACATTTTACCCAACTTATAAGCATTATTAGTGGAAGAAGAACAAAAAATTATTCTTACTGCTGGTCTAGTTGTTGGCCACAAGTCTAAATCTGCCCAGACTTTCCAATCAGCACCTTGCAGGACATATTCACTCTGATTTGGACACAATGGCATTTGGACAGCAGGACAACTGGCTTTGTAACTGGACCAACGTACCCTGTGCAGTTGGGATTCGCAGGTCCCATAAGGCTCTTATCTTGTCTGTTCTTTACACAAAAGACATCCAACTTCTGGTCTTGCTGAATTCTTACACCTCATTCATTCTGTAGTAGAGTGTTTAGCTAATATTTCCTACCAATCATACATATTAAGCCTTGGTTATTTCATTATGAATAGTTATTTCTAGTGTTGCTTATGTAAATTAATATCTTATGTATTTTTGGATAAAGATACACGAGTCACTATGTGGCCACCTTCTAGTGTGTTAACCTCTGATGAATTGTGTTTACAAACTTTAAGTAGGACCTCACTTACAAATACATATACTGATATCACATTGTTAGTATTCAAAAAAAAATTTTTTTTGAGACAGGGTGTTGCTTTGTAGTTCAAGCTGGCTCTCGAACTCAGCAATCCTCCTGTCTCTGCCTCCTGAGTGCTGGGATTACAGGCATGAGCCACCATGCCCGGCACTGTGGTATGTGGTATTGATTGTTGGTGGGTGTGACTCACCACGCCCAATATTGTATGTGGTTACCTGGGATTGAACTCAGGACCTTGCGCTTGTGAGGCAGACACCAGAACCACTTAGCTAAATCTCTGGCCCCAGTATTCAAATGTTTTTAAAGTAAATTTCTATATCACCAGTGTAAAACTTCTCCATATTTAAATATATTACATATAAATGTATATATACAATTTATTTAAATATAATACAACCAATCACATTCAGAAACTTTGTAATTTACACCATAACATTCACTAGTTAAAATATAAATATAAATACCCATGAGTTCAAAGAGATAGGTAGATATATTTTTAAAAGCCTTATGTAATGACAGGTTATATTATATTGAGTTTTGCTTTGGCTTTTCAAACATTAAAAAAAAATCTTTTAAAGATCCCGTATTCTTTATGCCTCACTTTCACTTTACTATTTGATGGAGAAATGAGATATTTGAGGTGGTTAAGGTATACACAAATTGGTCGAGCTGAACCTGAATTGGTGCCTAAAGGAAAGTATATAGGCCTTCCAGAATAATGTTTGGGATACTTATGTACTTCAGTTGTTCAGAGATTACTCTTCAGTTATATTATATTCCCTTCAAATTTTTTGAATAAGTTCCTTTTGAAACAACATTAGGAATGTTATACCAGTTGACATCAGCTTTAGCATTTTCATATTTCCTTTATAAAATTTTTATTGTCATATTTTCTCTTAAAAATGAATTCAATGACTTAACCAAACTTGTTAAAATTAATATTGTGTTAGAAAAACAATTGCATCAACTTTATTATACCATGGAAAAATGTGTGTGTAGTCCTAGCACTATTCAAGAGGTTGGCCAAATGAAGAACAAATTACCTTGTACGTTTTTCTATTCTCAATATTAACTCTTCATTGCATATTCCTTAGGTCCAATTAAGTATGATAATATGCCTTTATTGGTTCTGGATAGCACTTCTGAGAACTAAAACACATCAAAAGTATCTGAAGCAGAACTATTAAGTATTTCCACTTGTGCTATATAAGATTGTTGCTCAAAAATAATTTTAATTTTATATTAAAATAATTTTAGGAAGATATGATTACAAAATCACAACATGTAAGACTCGACAGAAAACTTGTATGGAATTTTAAAGGTTTTCCTTCATGAAGTAGCTTCATTTTAGGGATTCTTGATATTTATACAGTTGCCATTACAGTTATTTTAGCAGCTCTAACATTTTTTGTCTTAAAATACAATTTCCACTGTTAAAGATCTCAAGCACTTTCTTTCTATATATATATATATATATATATATTTTGAGACAGGGTCTCGCTTTGTAGTTCAGGCTGGCCCTGAGCTCACTATGTCACCCAGGCAAGCCTTGAACTCAGCAGTCCTCCTGTCTCTGCCTCCCAAGTGCTGGGATTACAGGTGTGAGCCACCACGCCCGGCTCTTTTTATAATTTTTTGGAAAGCATCTACTAGTAAATTATATCCATTAGATCTACACATAGAATAGAGGAAAAAAACAGGTTGTTTATTCTTTTACATGATAGTTTTTAACATCTGCACTTTCTTTATCTTTAGGTCTCTTAGCACCTGTCATTCCTAGCACAACTCCTCCTTCATTCCCCACCACCTGGAGCCTATCTTTATTATTCCAAGAACTGCACTGATTTTGTAGCTTATTAATGGCACCCAGATAAATTTTAAAGACAAGAATTTTAAGGAACTCTAGTTGAAAGAACTAAAACATTGTCTTTACTTTCATCACCTTTAAATAAACTACTTTTCTATAATTTCCTACAAACTGTGTCACATTTTAATTGTTTTCCACTTTATCCAGTCCATTTGAGATTGCTTCTCATTGATTATTTTACACTCAGTCAATATAAACTTGCTTATTTCTTTAAAGCATCCTGAGAGGTGTAGAGTTTCCTTCTATTTTCCTGAATAGTCAGTAAATAATTTGAACTAGAGCTGGATCTACATAGCTTGGAAAGTGGCAATCGCTGAAACATAAAGCATACAATCATGAAACTCACCTTGTGGTCTTTCAGAGATACTGCTTTAGAGTCTCTTAAAATTCTTTGGTCAATCGGTATATTGTACTGAAAAATATCAGATTATATTGATGTGAAAAGTTAATATTGGGGAGACTTGTTCACAAGTCTCCTGTTTGATGGAGAATTTTCAAATGAGTGACTTTTCTGGTGTTAGGAAGAATATTGCTTATTTCCCAAAATAAAAATTAATGATCAAAATAAGGGCCAGTATCTCATGACATAACTTAGTTTCACCAAAATTAATTATTAGGAGTGCAGCGTACTATTCGCAAGTAATAAGGAACCTTTGGTTCTTATTTCTCTTCCAGAATTCCATTTAAAAATGTTATGCAAAGAAGGAAATCAGATAACAAAGGTCTGGGGCACAAAAGATGGACCCAGTTTCACTTTCAAAGGCCACTCCTTGCCAGAGGTGAATTAATGTCTGAAGATTTAAACTATTAAATTAGTTGGAGAGACAAAAGCATCAACACCACTCAAATTTTCATATTTTCTTGCTAATAAATTCAGTATTTGCTTAAATAAAAATATGTATAAACTAGAATTCCAAGAGACATAAATACAAGAAAAGATTTTCTTTATAGAATTATAAGTTGCATTTAAGGAAAGAAACACTTAAAAACCCAAATATCAATCAATTTCTTGCTTTAAAAATGGCAAGGTAAGAAGGAATTTGAAATGTGAAAGTAAATGGACATAGGCCAATCTTATAAAGATGAAAGTGCAGATTTCTAAAGAAGCCTGGAAGATATCCCAGGTCAATTAAGGAAGACATCTTGCAGAATAAGCAAGATATTCATTTTTGAAATCTTAAAATTAGATTATGCAGCTTAAGAATAGGTAAATGGAAATAAATACCAAGTGAAAATATACATAGGAAGATTCTTTTACAACTAATAACTCAGTGATTAATTTTATAAAGTTGAATCACTAGTTAATTTAATTCAATAAAGGAAAACTAGCATTTATCCGAATACACTACCTAACTGGCTGATTGGACCTATTACTTGCAAAATGTCAATCTGATAATCTGAAGTTACTGCTTAAAATGTACTAGCACTATATAAATTGTATTTGACAATGCTATATATGATTCTAGGTAATATGTACAGTGTTATACAGACACAATGTATATACAATGTGAGCAATAGTGGCTAGTATGAACTGAAAACATCTGTTTTTCATAATTATATTGATGTGTAGTATGACTTTCTTTAGACCCACAAATACAAACCTATCTGCACTTAATTCAATAAACCAGAAAGAAACATCACTCTAATTGCCTTGTATTTTTATGGTAAACGTAATACAAGCCATTATAATTAGTTTTAAAGATAAATACCTAACTAGAAGGAAATCAGTACTATGGCCCCTAGAAGAAAACCCACAGAGAATGCAATACCTTGATTAAACAACATGCTTGTACAACATATTTCAGTGTTAATAATAATGAGAATACAGTGGCAATGAATCCAATTACAAATATAGAATCTTTAACAAAATATAACATTAATTGTTAATCATGGCTTGCATTATAAAAAGGTGGACTGTCTATTGATAAGACAGCATAATTTAATCATGTATTTTCCAGATACTAATACAAAATAGCCCACAACTGTGCCTATATTGTAGAACATTCAATTCATTTACCACAATCTGTTTCTGATGAGTGTTCAATTTCATTCTGGCAACAGAATATTTGTACACTTTCGTTAATTTTAAAACTAAACAATTTAATGTAGTTCTTTGGGATCAAATAATCAATCAGTCATTTTACTATTTTATTAACTATCAGAGTTAATTTTATCTGTTTTCACAAATTTGCATCATAATTTTAAACAACTGTATTTCCTCTATTTAACTAGTTTTGCTATTAGAATACACTCTCCTTTCTATGTTTTTGTACAACCGAACAACTGATTTCTTTAGTGCAGTATGTATTACAGATATTTCAAATATGAATTTATTAAAATTTGTAGAAATCTTTTCTTATAGATAAGATTTTCAGGTTAAAATATATTTTGGTTAGATAAACCTATGCAAGCAGAACACAATAAAAATTATTAGTGAAGGCACAATTTTTGAAAGTTAAAAATTTCAGAATTTCAAAAATGTCTTGGAGGTGATCTAGTATAATATTCTGCTTTGTAAGGAAGGGGTCAAGCCTGAGAAAGTTCAGTAATGAACAAACTCAGTAGTCTAGTTAGTGACAGGACAGAAACTGGGAGGACATGTCATAATGCTTTTGTTTTTCTAAGAACTAGTGAGTGTAGGATGAACAAGAGAGGAGCATCATCTGAGAATCAAATCTGCTTCATAAAATGCAGCTATTGTCATGAGAAAAGTCTTGCATGAATTACAGGTTAGAGGCTGCTAGACGTTTATTTTAAAAATATAACACCAGGGTGAAGTACTCACAGAGATGACAGAACTTTGAAAAGGTCTTGCTACTTTTCATTCCTTTTCTACTGTGTTTTTTTGTGTTAGTGAAAGAAGCTAAGAATACTTGAACATATAATGGAAAATACTATTCTTGGACCTCACTGTTACAACAAAAGAGCATATGATAAAAATAATGCACATCATACCACCCTATCCTTTGCTCAAATCTTTATAGCCAGACTATTTTTTGGGGGGAAATAAATGCCATTACACATGGGCCTATTATACATTGCTGTCATTTTTTTTCAATTTTTATAAACAATAGAAGCACTTTTTTACAGTCATACGGTGGCGTCTGAACACTGACTAAATATAGAGTAGCTCTTTTATATTAGTCTAAATTGTTAGTAAATATTTATAAATGTGATTTTATTATGCTGTTTTATGTTTGCATAACTGACTCATAAGCATTTAAAATGTAATGTCTAATTCAGTGTTTTGGCATGTTAGCTTGATATACATGTGAAAAATAAATGGAAAGAATCTTTATTTTTATACAAGATCTTTCTCACTCTATTTTTATTAAAAATCGCTTCTTGGCCTTTTGGCTAAGATCAAGTGTATTTTTATTAAAAGTCTGTTCTGCATACACTATTACCCTAATGGGTATAATTGACCTAATTTATACAAAATAAATATATATTTAATAATAAATGTATAAAATGTATTTATATATAAAACATATTTTTATTTGTATAAATATAAAATATATTTCATATAAAACATAATATATTTAATTATATATAATAATTTATAAAATAAATTATAATTATAAATTGTTTATGATTGTGCTTAGATTTTCCTTTATTCTTGAATTTGTAATTTATTGATGATAAAAGTTGATTGTATGTTGTATCTTTTACTATTATCAGCTAAAATATATGTTGTTATAGATTCATAATGCCTTGTAATTGCACAATATTAGTACCTTGGATAATATTACTTTAAATACTATAAATTTAACATATGAGATAAGATATGGAAATAAAATATTTTAGCTTTTGATACTTTCCTGATAACATTTCTCATTCTTGTCATATTCTCAATATCAAGTTAACTATAATTTTTTTTTTTTTGAGACAGGGTCTCACTTTGTAGTTCAGGCTGGCTCTGAGCTGACTATGTAGCCCAGGCAAACCTCGAACTCAGCAATCCTCCTGTCTCTGCCTCTCAAGTGCTGGGATTACAGGCATGAGCCACCACACCTGGCTAACTATGAAATTTAATAGGCATTTTAATTACTTTTTTTTGAGATAGGGTCTCGCTTTGTAGTTGAGGCTGGCCCTGAGCTCACTATATAGCCCAGGCAAGCCTCGAACTCAGCAAGGTTCCTGTCTCTGCCTCCCGAGTGCTGGGATTACAGGCGTGAGCCACCACACTCGGCACTGTGGTATATGGTATTGATTGCTGGTGGGCGTGAGTCACCATACCCAGCACTGTATATGGTTACCAGGGATCGAACTCAGGATCTTGCATTTGCGAGGCAGGCACTGGAACCACTGAGCTAAATCTCTGGCCCACATTTTAATTACTTTTTAAAAATGGTATCATGTATTTCCACTTGCCCCTACACTTAACCAATCTATTTCTTTTCTATATTCTTACAAGTATAGATGTATATGTACTTTAGGGATTTAGTTTTCTTAGACTGTTACCTACAAGGGATTAGATACTCGTCTCTGATATTCACAGTATCATCCTTGAGATTTTTTAATTAAAGCCTGAAACAAAAGAAAAACCTAATGTTTAATATGAGCTGTTGCATGAGTAAGCATTTAAATGCAAACTCAGATTTTCTGCCTCTTTAGTGTCTCTTGCAGAAGGTGATTTCATGTTGAGGTCATATGATTAGATCTCTGCTCCAGTGTCTTTCACGCTTTCTGGATCATACTCTACAGGAATATTTTAAATTGTATCACATGTGCAGAAATATGTGTGTCTATGTCATAATACCAGTGAAACAATATTACTATCGCCAATGGACTTTCTAAACTATTGTATTCCATTCTTATTATGTTAGAAATAATGCTAGTATTGAAATTTATTTCATGATCCTTAAATCTGCCTTTTTTTTTTTTTGCGGTACCTGGGATAGAACTCCAGCCGTTGTGCGTCCAAGGTTGGTGTGGTACCACTTGAGCTAAATCACCAGCCCCTTAAATTTGCATTTTTTATAAAACACTGTTGTAGGTCACGAACCATAGAGATGAACCCAGTGATTTTTATTATGTCAAAGGAACAGACACATTCTCGCCAGTGTTGCGTGGTTCAATGACTTGCCAAGTTTGTATTTTCCTAACCTTCGTTGGAGAGATAGATGTGAGGTGCAGAAGTCTGTGCAGCTCAGAAACAGCTTCTCTGCAACGCTGAGAATCCAGGTGCTGACTGGATGGAGGAAGCCTGAGGCCTGAATGGCCTCGTCCTAAAGGAACTGTGAAAGCAAAGGACCGAGTCCTGACACGGCTGGCCTGGAGCGTCCCCGGGGAGTCCTGCTCGCACGGCCTGGATCTTTCTATCGTGCGGAGGACCTGGGTAGGTTCCGAGGAACGTCCAAGAGGAACGTTGTTCCTCTTGCACACCATGTCACTGCAGGCCCATCCCAACTCCAGCTCTTCGGCACAGGAAAGATGGCTTCTCCCTCCTCCTGGAAAATGGGCCAGCCCTAGACCCCGGGGGAGGTTCGAATCAGCTCCTTCGCTGTTGCGTTTCCCCACTGTGTATCTAACGAAGCCTCGAGTCCGCAGAACCTGATTTTGGTTACTCCCAACCCGTCCTTCCCGGTCCCACCACCACGAGGCCCCAACGCCTGCCCGGTGGGTGCGCTGATCACTCTGGGGGCTCCCGGCTTCTGCCCTCTCCCGCCTGCCTCTGCCCCTCGTCTCCGGCCCCGGGCGCAGCAGCGCTGCCCGGCGGGCGAACTGGGCATGCTCGGCGGCGGCGGAGCGGTCGGCCGCGCTCCTCGGGCTGCTGCGCCGCGGCCGGACGCAGGCGCCGCCGCCCCTGCAGCTCGGTCGCCGCGGGCTGGTCACCGGGGGAGGCGAACAGCGCCGACCTGTTGTGTGTCCTGTCTCCGGCTGTCAACTCAGCGCCGCGAGGAAGCGAGGCCCTGACGCGCGTATAAAGTTGAGCATGCAGGAAGTTTGGTGAGAGCTCCAGTAGCGCAGCAGCCCGGCCAGCGCAGGGCGAGCACCGGCGGCGTCAGGCCCGGAGTGGAAACCGGACTTTCTCTGCGGCGACACTGTCCCCAGGTCGCTAATCCCAAATGCACCGGCTCATCTTCCTCTACTCTCTAATATGCGCAAACTTATGCGGCTGTCGGGACACTTCTGCGACCCCTCAGAGCGCATCCATCCGAGCTTTACGCAATGCCAATCTCAGGAGAGATGGTAAGAGGCTCATTTTTTCTTTGTAATTAAAAAAGAGCATTTCTGTTGTAGTCACCCCCCCCCCCGCCCCGTCCGCGCGCTCTCGTGAATGAGGACCAAATGCAAGCCCCTTGTGCCTGTGCCCAGACCCAGGAGAGCGCCCTCCTTCTAGAAGGGGACTGCTGCGTGCACCGGGCGTGTATGGGTCAGGTGTCCCGTCCCGCTCGGCTCCAGAAGAGTCATCTGCGTCCCAGGATGCGGCGCCTCATCCAGCTTGGAGAAAGCTGGAGGTTGCGCCATCCCTTGGTCAGACTCTTAAACTTTTGAATTTGAAACTAGCAAAGATCAGGCATTCATAATAGGCGGAGGGGTCGAGAGTGGCCCTCTCTGGGTGATATTTACTTACGTAGGGGAAAGGAGGAATTATACGTCAGTATGCGGCCGAACGCAGGGCAGTGACAATCCGTTCACCTATTCCTTATTTTAGGAGGAATGGCGTTGTCCTTTCTTTTCCTTAAGTGGCTTTCCCACTGGAGTACAATTTGACTCAAACTCAGCCTAGGAGAAAGGCTGCTGGGGTTTGCAGAGTACCGCGGGGAGACCTGGCTTCCGCGGCAGTTTCCTTTCACAGAGACTTTCCAGCTGTTTGCAGGGATCAATCATCCTGGAACAGCTGCCCTCCAGGAGGTCCCACGCTGATGCGAGTGCTTTTATTTACTCTGGGAACACCTGGGTAATGGGCTTCCAGCGACTCTAGGTTGAGTTTATTTACTTTCTGGGGCTCCCACCAACATCTGAAGTTCATTTAGCCTTTAGTACCCAGCCACAGCTGATGTTCCCGGCAATGTACAGCTGTTTCTGCTTTGCACCTGAGCCAACCCACAGGTTTTGTTTTTCCTACATCAATACCGTTCTCTCCTGGTTGCTTAAAGTTCCACCAGATTCTCAAGGGCATTAAAACTGATCTTAATGCTTTCACTGTTTGAACTGGCAACATTTTACTGTCTTGATAAATTCATATGAGCCACTTCATTGCCTAATCAGTTTTTTTGGGGGGAAAGGTATATCTTAAATTTAGTCTTCACTAAAAAAATGTTCATTTTGAGAAGAAAATAGAAACTTTGGCCTGGGATGGTAATCTCAGCACTTGGAAGGCTGAGACAGGGTGGTTTCCATGAGTTTAAGGACAACCAGGGCTACATAATGACTTCAAATCCAGCTTGAATTTAATAGAGAGACTCAGTCTCAAAAAGAAAACCAAAAAACAAACTTTGTTATATTTCCTGGAAACAAATAGATTGTGTGCTCAAGAATCCTGAAGCTGTGAGATGGGTGGTGTGGGAAGCTGGTCATCTTAGTTTATATGGTATTTTATGTAAAATGTTTCAACTGCATTTTTGTTAACTATTTTCAAATAAAAAAGTTGCTTACCAAACTTAAAACTATTAGGCTTAAGATCAATTTTTATGGTATATTTGAATCCTGAGTATTTTTATGAGACAAATATTTTCCCAGTTAAGTTTTCTAGACTTGTTAAAGTTTGTACTTTACATGCCCTTTTAGCTGCATGGAGTAAAATGCATGACTTCATAGCCATAATTTTGCAATCCTTAGTCTCCTAAGTACACGTATCAGTTACAAGAAGTCAAGGACAGAACATGTAAAGTATGTAGCCAATGCCCATTAACCCAGGATTCTGACTAAAACCAAAGCATGTAGCTCAGAAGAGTTTTTTCTCTCTCTTGGAAGGGAATCTTTTCACTTCAGTTTCCACTATTAAAACTCTGTATATCTGTCTAGTTAATATGTGAAATGCTTTTTCCCTTCAGAATTTTGGAAACTTCCCTATGTTTATATTTCTCCATATTTTAGCTAAAGTTGTTTTTCAGTTACATCTACATACACTTTGTTTGGTTCAAAGTGTTTGGTGTTTTCCTCAATTTCAGTCTCCTTTTAGAAATAAGATTAAAAAAGAAAAAGGTTGACATTTAAGTCATTTCATGTAGACTAAAAATAATTACTATTCTTACTGTGTTGTTAGTTTGAGAAATCTTCAAATGGCAGATATTTGTTGAATGCAAATACCTTCTCAGAGAGGCTCAATGATGCCTCAGAGTATGAACGAGATTGATATGCAGGAAGTAAATAAATTTTAGATATTATAAAAAATTTGTGTTGCTCTAAAGGGCCAGCATATGTAAACGGATACACAGTGTATCTGTGATGTTTACATTTCATAGGGAGGATGGTTAGAAAGAAAGGGCCTGAGAAGGTTCTTGGAGGGAACACTGTCACGACAGAGGTTGAGAAATAGTGCCAGAGCATTTTGTAAAAGAGGAAGGTCTTGGAAAAGATCTAGATGTCACCTAGAAAATCCTAGTGGCAAGAGTTGTGCTGAAAGAAAGTAATAATTTACTCAGGCAAATCCTTGTTCTGGTTTCAAACATTTTCAACTTTTGTTCCCAAATCTCCTTCATGGCTCCTTGAAGACAATGTTTTTGCTATTCTAACTATCCAGATTTAAAATGGTGTAATTGTCACCCAGAATGGAGAACATTGCAGGCTGTACCACTCCTTGCTCAAGCTTTTAACGTTTTAGACTTGAAACTAGCAAAGACTGGACATCTATGATAAATGGAGGAGTCAGGAGTGTCTGGGTGACATGCGTGTGTGTGTGTGTGTGTGTGTGTGTTTAAATTGGGGATTGTAATACCCCCTTGCAATGTCATGGTTGCTTAGAATTGCTTTCACTATTCTAGATTTCTTGTGTTTCCAGATGAGTTTTTGTATTATTTTCTCTAGCTCTGTGAAGTATACCATTGGAATTTCAATTGGAATAGCATTGAATCTGTATAGTAAATGTGAGAGTATAGTCATTTTGACGATGTTGGTTCTCCCTACCCAGGAACAAGGGATATCTTTCCACTTTCTGGTTTCTTTTTCTATCTCAGTTTTCAGAGTCCTATAGTTTTCAGAGTAGTGGAAACATAACCTTTGTTAGGTTGATTCCTAGATATTTCATTTTTCTGGGTGCTACTGTGAAAGGGATTGACTCCCCAATTTCTCTTTCAGTGAGTCTGTTTGTGTAGACAAAGGTTGTTGAGTTTTGATCATTGACCCTGTATCCAGCAAGACTACCAAAGTTGGTAATTAAGACTAGTAGTCTTTTGGTTGAGTTTTTAGGATCCTCTAGATAGAGTATCATATCATCAGCAAATAATGACTTGAAAGTCATTAACTTCTTCCTTTCCTATCTTTATTCCTTTTATATCTTTGTCCTGCCTGATTGCTATGGCTCATGTTTCCAGCACTATATTGAACAAGAGTGGTGACAGCGGGCATCCTTGTCTCATTCCTGACCTTAGTGTAAAAGGTTTCAGTTTTTTCCCATTAAGTATGATGCTGGCTGTTGATTTCTCATAAATAGCTTGCATTAAATTGAGATAAAGTCCATCGATTCCAATTCTCTGTAGGGTTTTGATCATAAATGGGTGTTAGATTTTGTCAGATGCTTTTTCTGCATCTATTGAGATAATCCTATGTTTTTTGTCCTTGAGTCTGTTAATATAGTGTATTACATTCATTGATTTATGTATGTTGAATCAGACTTGCATCCCTGGGATAAATCCAACTTGATCAGGGTGTATGATTTTCTTGATAACTCTCTGTATTCTGTTTGCAAGTATCTTATTGAGGATTTTTGCATCAATGTTCATTAGAGAGATTGGCCTGTAGTTTTCTTTTTTGGTGAGATCTTTCCCTGACTTTGGAATCAAGGTGATGGTTCCTTCAAGGAATGATTTGGGGAGTCCTGCTTCCCTTTCGATTTCATTAAAGAGATTGAGAAGTACTGTATTAACTCTTCTTTAAAAGTTTTGTAGAATTCAGCAGTGAAGCCATCAGGACCAGGGCTTTTCTTTGTTGGTAGGTTTTTTATTACATTTTCAATTTCCCAGATTGATATTGGGTTGTTTGACATTTTTATATCCTCTTCATTCAACTTTGGAAGTTCATATGAGTCTAGGAATCTACCCATTTCTTCTAGATTTTCCATCTTCTTGGAGTATAGATTTTCAAAGTATTTGTTTATGATCCTTTGGACTTTCTCTGGGTCTGTGCTGATCTCCCTATTTTCATTCCTTATAGCATGGATTTGAGCCTTTTCCTTCCTTTGTTTGATAAGGTTGGCTAAGGGTCTGTCGATCTTATTTATCCTTTCAAGGAACCAACTCTTTGATTCATTGATTCTTTGTATTGTTCTTTTTGTCTCCATTGCATTAGTTTCTGCTCTGAACCTTATAATTTCCTCTCTAGTATGTGCTTTGGGTTTGTTTTGCTCTTCTTTTTCTAATTGTCTGAGCTTCATCATTAGATTGTTTATTGCAGTTTGCTCTATTTTCTGAGTGTAGGCATTCACTGCTATGAATTCCCCTCACAGAACTGCTTTCATTGTGTCCCATAAATTCCTGTATGTTGTGCTGGGGTTGTCGTTTAGTTGTAGAAACTGTTTAATTTCTTCTTTAATTTCTTTTGTGTCCCATTGGTTGGTCAACAGAGTGTTGTTCAATTTCCATGTGTTTGTGAGGATCTTGGAATTTCTTTTGCTATTCAGCTCCAATTTCAAGGCACTGTGGTCTGATAATATGCAGGGGATAACTTTGATTCCTTTGCATCTACTTAAGATTGTTCTATGGACTAGAATGTGATCTATTTTGGAGAATGATTATGAGCAGCTGAGAAGATGGTATATTCTCACTTTGTAGGGTGAAAAATTCTGTAGGCGTCTAATAAGTCCATTTGCTCCAAAGTTTGATTTAGCTCAAGTATTTCCTTATTTATTCTTTGTCCAGTTGATCTGTCAGTTTGTGACAATGGAGTATTAAAGTCCCCTACCACTATTGTATTCATGGTTAACTGGCTTTTCATGTCCAGTAATGTTTGTTTTATATACTTGGGTGCATTAGAGTTTGGTGCATAAATATTTATTACTGTTATTTCTTTCTCTTGGATAGTTCCCTGTATGAGAATATAGTGACTTTCTTCATCTCTTTTAATCTGTTTGGGCTTGAAATCTATTTTATCTGCAAACAAGATAGCCACTCCTGCTTTTTGCAGTTTCCTGTGGCATGGAGGATTGTTTTCCACCCTTTCATTTTCAGTCTATGGATTTACTTCTGAATTAGGTATGTTTCCTATATGCAGCATATTGTAGGATCTTGCTTCTTGATCCAATCTGCTAGTCTGTGTCTTTTAATTGGCCCACTGAGTCCATTGACATTAATGATTATGACTGATATGGACATATTCAGAGCTGCCATGTTTCCTGTTCTTGGTTCTTTTCTTCTTTGCTTTCCCCTTTTCTATTTAGTTTCTTGTTTGCCCCAATGAATTCACTCTCCTGGGTCTCGTGGGTATGGAATTTTCTGTGTTTTATTTTTTCAAGATGTTCTTTAGGATGTTTTGGAGTGCAGGTTTTGTGCTTGTGAAGTTTTTCAGGTGCTCTTTATCATGGGAGTATCTTATTTCCCCGTCTATTCTGAAAGATAGTTTTGCAGGATACAACAGTCTAGGTTGGAGGTTGTTTTCCTGCAATGCTTGAAATACTTCTCTCCATGCTCTCCTTGTATGGAGTGTTTATGTTGAAAAGTCTGCTGTGATCCTAATGGGCTTCCCTTTGTAGGTGATTTTCTTCCTTTCTCTCACTGCTTTCAGTATTTCATTCTTTTGTTGTGCATCTGGAACCTTGATAATTATATGTCTAAGTGTAGATATTTTTATGTCACATTTAAGTTTAACTAGCTCCATTACTTGAATTAGCTTGTAATCTGCTAGCTTCTATTTATCCAACCAGCTCTCTCAGGCTGTTTTTATTTACAGGCTAACTCAGTGTTGGTGAACCAGTGACATGCATGCCACAGCAGGCTGTTTACAGCATTTAAAACTCTAAAAGTTTGCCAGCACTGGGCTAACTGAATTGTCAACACACTGTATTACAATTAAAATAACTCTGTAGTTGTAGTAATTGTGCTGTTTTAGATTTTAAAGCCATCAAGGGTATTTCTCAAATACTGTGGCATTCTTTTCTTTAGTTGATGGCAGCACACTGACTTTGTTGGCAACATCAGTGATTAAAAGGAGGCCAACAAAATAGGACAACAGAAATGAATTATTTTTAGGTATCTGAAAGCCAAGAACCGGACTAATGTCAATCTCCTAGTCTTTTGTATTTATAATTTATTTTCAGCTCAAGGGTGTTATAAAGACTCATAATCTTATAAAGTATAGCCTTGATTACAAGTTTTTAAATTCAACATGGCTCTGACTTGCCACCATGGACAATATTTAATTGAGATTCTTTTAGAGAGGCAAGTTTAACTATATGTCTGGAGTTTTCCAATGGAAAATACTACTATGTCATGAATTATACTACTGGGCATTGAATGAAGAAGGATTTTCATCTATAAGATCTTCCTTTTCAGTGAATGAAAGTAAAACTGTCTAAGAATACAGTAGATCCCACAGAGTTATTTATCCCTTCTGACTAGCAAGAACTCTAATCATGCTGTAGCATAGGACTCTGAACATCTAGTCACAATGCCTCATAATTGTAAAAGTCTGGAAGATATGCATATTTCTTTGTCCTTGAAAGATGAATCATAATGTTCATGATCCTACTTTTGGAACTTACTCTTGAATTTTCTTTGTTAAAATGTTGTGATTACTTAAAAAGTTAGTTCCCAAATACCATAATAAAGTCTTTGTATTAAAATAGAAAATTCATATATGCTATGTCATTTAGATATTACATTAACTTTTTGCAAAGCTTCAAGATAACTGTAAGATAGTGTTGAATTAGTGTCTAAGTTACCTCATCTTTTCCAAAGTTTTCCTTTGGAAGTCTTTAATTTGGACTATTCACCAAAGACAGAGGGTTACTTATTTGATGATTATTTCTTGCTTTTCTAATACCTTCCTTATCTTGTACTAGATGCTCAGTTGTCTAAGAAAAACATGAATGAGATATATATTTCTGCCATCGTGAAACATATGATCAATGGACAGTATAGAGAAATAGTTCCAAATATTGCATTTAACTTCCTGAAGGATGCTGGAGAAAAATAGGAATCTATAGAATTGCCTTAAAAGTCAAGGAATGAGGAGCCTGTACACATCAGCTTCGGTTTCTCTACCACTTTTTCAGTACAATTCCAAGTTTATGTCAATGTGAAGCTTCTGCTTTACATACTGTATTTGAGTCTATTGTAAACTTTTATTTGAAAAAGAGGTATTTCACAGCTGTAATATAAAATCTCTCTATAATGTGGTAGATACTTTCATGGGCACTGAATTATAGGAATTCACAAGGGGTATCTAATGGAGACTTCAGAAGTTGGAAAGGCTTCCTGGAGAAATAGCATATAGACAAAGAAATGAAAAATTAATAGGAGTCATGAAATTGGGAGCAGTGGAGAAGGGTGGCTGGGGTTTCGAACAACACTTGAAAGATGTGGGAAGTGAAGTGAAGGGATTTGGCCATCATGCTGAGAACAATGGGAAACCATCTAGATTTGAGTGGAAGACAGACATGGTGCATCTGTGTTTAAATGCTGGGTGCAAATGTTCCTGAGGAGGGAGCCCGGCTAATGCTGTAAGGCCCAGTATCACTACTACCCACTGCATCTGGAACATGTGCAGACCACGTTAGTTCACTGTCAGTCAATAAGGTACAACGTGAAAGATTTTCCTAGTCAAAATTCTCTAAATATCTTGTGCCCACTGCCTCAGGATGATCCTGGGATCCTTTCATCCTGAATTACTATCTTCAGTTTAGCATGGCAGATACTATTTTATTAATTCTATCTGAGGCCTCAGTGAGAAAATGCAAAGGGTGAAGGTATCCTGTATAGTATTTGATAGTACATTGAATTGTTTCAAATATTTATATTTCAGAATTAATAAAATTTGAAAGGCAGCATTTTGTAATTAGAATTATATTAAATAATGGTATAAATTACATTAAATATTTTTAATATAATATACAAATACTTTTTCATACAAATATTTTTTGTATGAAGGATAATTTGGGTAAAAAATGACAGAGGAAATAATATATTTTAGCAGAAATGGAAAGATCTAAGGCAAAAGCCACAGCAAAAATGTTCTGCCTCCCCCAAGAGTATTTTCAGATCAAATGCAGGTCAAAAATGAAGCAATGAGCCTAAAGGACACTCCAGTGAACATATAAGAAAAGAATAATTTTGGGCCGGAGATTTAGCTCAGTGGTTCCAGTACCTGCCTCACAAGGGCAAGGTCCTGAGTTCGATCCCGGTAAACACATATAGTGCTGGGCATGGTGACTCACGCCCTCCAGCAATCAATACCACATACCACAGTGCCAGGCTTGGTGGCTCACACCTGTTCCCAGCACTTGGGAGGCAGAGGCAGGATTGCTGAGTTCAAAGCTTGCCTGGGCTACATAGTGAGCTGAGGGCCAGCCTGAACTACAAAGCAAGACCCTGTCTCAAAAAAAAGAAAAAAGAAAAAAAAGAAAAGAAAAATTTCTCCTGAGGATTTTCTTTTTCTCAGAAAAAGAATTATTTGTTCTTTGTTTTTAAAAGCATTGGCAAGGCATATCATAATGTATCTTTTCCCTGTCTGTACCTTGCTAGGTTGACATCAATAGATTTAATATTGATAGATTAATAATATGTGCTGTGTGATTTGTGCTGCATGCATTTGAATGAGTTTGTATATAGAAGATGTGAGGAGGTCTGCAGAAGTAACATATTACTAGAATGTGAACTCGCAACACAGGCAGTCATCTTTTCTCAGATTTCAGGTTTTTTAATTTACATGAACACTGATTTATAGAATGTGATTGTAAAAATGGGTAGTTTTTAAACTAGTGTTTTGCCTTTAACTAAAAGGATTAGTTTAAAATATTATTTATTTTTGGGCCGGAGATTTAACATGGTTCTGGTGCCTGCCTAGCAAACACAAGGTCCCTGGTTCAATCCCAGTAGCCACATACCACAATGCTGGGCATGGTGGCTCACGCCCACCAGTAATCAGTACCACATATCACATTGTGGGCATGGTGGCTCACTCCTGTAATCTCAGCACTCAGGAGGCAGAGGCAGGAAGATTGCTGAGTTTGAGGCTTGCCTGGGCTACATAATGAGCTCAAGGCCAGCCTGAACTACAAAGTGAGACCCTGTCTCAAAAAATATATATTTATTTATTTTTAATTCTCAAAATCATGCATATTTATCATGTACAATATGTGGTGTTGAAAGATATATATATTGTGGAATGGCTGTCAAGGTAAATATATGTATTTTCATACTAATCATTGTGTATGTATGTGTGTGTGTGTGGTGAGAACACTTCCAATATATTCTCTCAGCAATATTCAGGGTATGTGATAGTTATTTACTGTGGCTTTTTTGGACTGAAGGAGCTCAGGAACAGTTGCTGGGTATGTACTGTGAGTGGGAATCCATGTACCATGATGGTTCTGAACAAGCCTTTTCCTGCTCCCTGTGAGAAGATGCTGACAGGTTATGCACTTCACAGAAACATTTAATAAACAATGTGGCAACAACCTGCATTTATGGAATTTAGTTATTTGTCAAACTTAGGTTTGGAAATAAAACCAAATGAAGCAATAAATTGACAAATCCATTTAAAAGCTGAAATCATTGTTACAGTGTATATAAATGAGTTCATGAGGTTTGTACAGTAGACACTGTCTTTATTTTCCATGTAATACCACTATACTTGTTCATATGATTTTCATATCCACAACTGAATAGAAGCATGGAATTAGAGAAGAATATTGGTTTCAATTATCATACTAAGTATTTTACAGTGACACAGCTAACACTTTTCTAGCCTTTTCTTATATTTCTAGGCCTTGGAAATTTTTTAAGAGACCTAAGCAAGACCACCAAACTTAGGCTTCTAATTGAATAAAGTGAACATAACTCAAGCCTATTTCCGTATCTCTTTAGAGAACTGCTATATTACAATCCAGTAAAGATACTGATCTTTAAAATGATATACTTGGAACATAAAGAAAAGTTCCCATTATATATTTGTTAGGTTTTCCAGGTCATAAACTAGAAATACTATTAGTTTAAGAATAAAACCATTGGGCTGGAGATTTAGCTCTGTCGTTCAGGACCCTGGCTAGCAAGCACAGATACCCTAGTTGGATCCCCAGTAATCACATACCACAGTGGTGGGCATGGTGACTCATGCCCACCAGCAATCAGTACCACACACCACAGTGCTGGGCGTGGTGGCTCACACCTGTAAACCCAGCATTCAGGAGCCAGAGGCAGGAGAATTGTTGAGTTTGAGGCTTGCCTGAGCTATGTAGTATGCTCAGGGCCAGCTTGAAGTACAAAGCAAGACTTTGTCTCAAAAAAAACCCCAAACAAACAAACAAACAAACAAACAAACAAACAAACAAGAACGTTTCTGGAGTTCAGCCAGAAAAGTTAGAGAATCTATTACAAAAACTCCATGGAAAAGAATTAATGTAGCCTAGGTGATAATAAAGTAACTACCAACCATTACTGGCAACTAATAGATTTCTATTATTCAAGAGGGAGATGAACAGGGCCTTTATTGATATTTTATAGTGGACTCTTGGATTCAAAATTCTTAATAAACTGAATGGGATCATACAAAATATATATACCAAACCTATGTATCTTAGTTGGAAAATTAATAGGTTGGGTTAAATGTGAGGATTGGCAGACTTTGTTTTAAGAGCCAGAAAGTAAATATTTTAGACTTTTCAGGCCATATGGTCTCTATTGCAACTACACAGTTCTATTATTGTGGAATAAAAGCAGTCATAGATGTGGCATATGAATAGAGATGGCTGTAAAACCTTTAAAAAGTTTGTTAAACTGTTTACAAAAAGAGACAGTGGATCTGCATGTAATAGTTTGTAAAGAATCCATATGTTCTTGGGTTTAAGGATGGGCTGAAGTATCAAGATGAAATTTAACAGATAAATGCAAAATCTACTGCTTTGGTAGAAAAAAGCAGCTGCACAATTATAGCTCCAAGGAACTTGTTTAACAGCAACTCATATTATGATAGACACTTAGATATGTGTTGATATCTGTAGGTATCTATCTTGTAAGTAATCTAGTTGAACAAAGGTCATGCTTCAACGATTGATGTAGTAGCTTCAGCACAAACCTGGTGTTCACACTGCTTTGTTAGAAACAGTGAGGCACCACTACTGTATAGACATCAGGCTTCCTTATCATCTGTTTGTGTCTGCATGTGCTGTTCTTATAGTCCCTCTCCTTCACATGAATCCACCTCTTGATTCTGTTAGCCTATGATCTGAATCTGGGATTCCCTACTGTTCTGTCTTTAATCTTTCCCTTCTTAATGGATTCATCCCCTCAGTCAATAAGTGTGTTCAAGAGCCCTTTCTCTTCTTACAACATACACATGTTGCTTTGCTATTTCTCTTCACTTTATCCTCATATCAACTTCCTCAATCTCACCATAACTCGTTGTATCTACTCCCTTTCATCTGTTGTACCCACTGCCATTTGGGATCATTTCCAGTTTGCCAATGAACCCTTTTCGGTGAGGTTCCTAGGATATATGTAAATCTTTTCTATGGTTGATCTGTTTCTTCTTGAAACATTCCCTTTCCTTGACTGGAAATGGCTCCCTTCTTTGTTTTAACTTTCTCTAAATGATAGCTTTGAAATAGTGATTGAAACAAAACTAAAACTAACACAGTGCTCATTTTAGTTCTTTGGAGAAGCAAGATTATAGAAGGCCTTAAATATATATTTTTGTGTTTGTTTTTTATTATAACTGTTATTTAAAGTGAAAAAGGAATTATTCTACAGTGTCATTAATATGTTAATATAAAAAGTTAAAAGTACTGTCATGTTATAACTTATCAAGGCCTACAACTCTAACATATTGTGGATAAAACATTGTTTTAGACATTGTTCAGTATCTACTAAACACATGCATGGACCTTTTTTCTAACATTGTTGAGCACTGTGTATTCTTTTTCCATTGCCTCAGTCTCTTTAGGTCTTCTAACCTGCTTCATAAACACTTGTATGTGTTCTTAAACTCTAACCTCTACCTTCTCTTCCCATTATTCTCATTGATTGTCCCTGGACAATCTTACTGTATCCAAAGCATTAATTGTTGTTTATACACATGTAATTCCTAAGGATGCATTTTTTCCTGCCTCTTGGGTCCTTATAATTTTTTTTTTTTGCTGATTGAAGTTTATAATGAGTGATCTCACTGGTACTTATACACTCCAGTTCAGTAAGTGATAATATCAAATAACTGTTCTCACAAATATTATTATTTCACTGGTGATGAATTCTTTAGCAGTATCAATTCTTTCTTGTTTGGGTTTAAGAGACATCACAGTTGTTTTTGGGTGAAGTGTTCAGTGATTGTACAAATTAAGCATTACACTTTTGATTCAGAAATTACACTACTCTGAATCACTTTGCTTGCTTCACAACTCTACCCAAATAGAATTACCTACTCCTTTTTTACCTACTATTTCTATCACAAAATAAGTGCAACAGCACTTATTTATTTTCATAGCTGACATTGTTAGACATGTGTATGCTAACTGACAAGATGGCAGCGTATCTTTTTTGTTTATGCCAGTGGCTGGCACATAGAAGGAATTCAGTAAAGTCTGAAGCCACTAAATGAGTATCTTCTTTGTTTATGTCAGTGGCTGGCACATAGAAGGAATTCAGTAAGGTTTGAAACCACTAAATCAGACCATCAGTGTTCTCTTTTGATGACAGATCATTAGGCCTAATCAACCCACTAACTATGATATTATCAGAGAAAGGGTGAAAAGCAAGAGGGAAACATATATTTGAATGAAATGCTTTCACACTGATAATGAAGAAATCAAATATGTATTAAGTTTTTAAGGCAAATGGTATTTATGATTTGAATATGTGAAAGCAATACCACATAATTCTCAACTATTGATGACATGGCAAAATACTGTTCTGTTCATTATAAGTAGTAGCTCCGGGCTTAGTGTGTAGCTCAGTCATGAAGCACTGGCCTATCCTGTTTGAAGCCCTTGATTCTACCACCAATACTGCCAAAATCAGCAAGAGCAGCAGCAGCAACAGTAGCAATAACAACAATAATTAACACGGGCTTGCAGTGACGAATCAGTGATATGTTTCCAAAAGACTTTGTTGGAAATCCCAATTACATTTTTAGATTGCTACCTTAGGTATAAGCACAACATTTTTAGTTATCTTTGAGTTAATATAAGTGGCATGTGAATTGTCAACTATCTCCGTAAAAAGAAAAACAAAAATACTCCATGCATAACATTGATGAAACTGATTCTTTTAAGTGTATATATCCAGTGTTCATATTTGAATACTTTTTACATGGACACTGTGATAATTAATAAAGGTATTAAAAAGAAAAAGGTAAACATAAGGATCAGGGAGTATGTCAGCTGATTGATAAATTTAAGGAGGTTTAAGAAAGATTGATATATCTTCATTTTGTTTATAAATTTCTTTATGGGGAAATGTGTATACTGTATGTTAATTTATAGACAAGTAGAGTTGTTACTGAATGTAATAAAAATGCACATTGTGTAGTAATAAAAACTTCACTGATAAATTATATACAGAAAGGATTTGAAAATATTTATTTAAGAGGTAGGATGAATTGAAAGCTACATAGAATATAGAATAATATAGATTAGTATTGGGGTAGAAGATCTAAAATAGATGAAATAATAAAGGCAATATGGCCTTCTATCATTTGGATCTTCAGTTTGCTCCTTTTCACCAAACTAAGCTGCAGTAAGCATAAATGCTACTCATTTATTCAACATGTGATTTTACTGACTATATACAAAGCTTTCTCATGCAGTTCAGCAGCAACAGTTATTCCTAAGGCACAATATTTCCTTGTTAACCCTAATACTTTTGGAGAAAATATGCTTGTGAACAAATACAAGGCAAAAGCAGTGCCATGTGAGGGTCACGATTCTGTGGGCTAGGGTATTTATATTTTTTAGAGAGCCTTAGTTTTGTGATTGTGTCTTGCTGATGTACTATAGCTAAAGATCACCTACCCTAATGTTTGGATCAGAAAAGAAAACTATAGTGGGTTAGCTGTTACTAAGCACAATATTATTTGAAGATGAAAGGCAAATCTCTTGTTATTGACTAGAAGAATTATCTCATTGTCCTTTCTTTATTTTCTGTTTTGTGTATTCAGATTTTAAATATTCCTGAATCAAGAAAGCAAGTGTGGTCGGGCGTAGTGGCTCATGCCTGTAATCCCAGCACTCAGGAGGCAAAAGCAGGAGGATTACTGAGTTTACAGCTTGCCTGGGCCAGAGAGAGAGGGGGTGAGTGGGAGGGAGAGGGAGAGAGACAGAGGGAGGGGGGGAGAGAAGGTGAGCTCATTTACGAATCCATTAGTGGTTAACTTTTGAATCTGTAATATATACAGTTTGAATAACTACTCAATGGCAATGCACAGGGATAACTTTATGCATCATACTTTTCTTCCTCTCTTGGGAATGTAAATTAAACTAAGAGATGGTTATATTTTGTAGGTGCTTTTTAAAAAATCAAGAATCATGAGAATCATTAATGTACAAGTACTCTGTGATATATGGTTCAGATATAATTAAAGCATATTAATTTAACTACTTTGCTACTTTATACTCTTCACAAATCCAGTTTGTATGCATGTATAAAGCTCGAGGTAATTCAGTTTAGGATCATTGGTTAGTTAAAAATTACTTTTCTGAACAATGAATGAATATGCAAGCTGTTGGTTGACAGATTTCCTTTGGACATATGAACAGCTGCTCATTATTTGCCAGGTAAATGGCTTTACAAAGAGTAAGTTATTCTGGGACGAAAAATAGGAGTATCACATCAGAGGTAGAAAGTTACCCTCTCAGAATATTGTGACTTAGGGGATTTTATGGAAGCATGAGGCAGGGTAATGGGCATATGAAAGAAAGGGTAAAATCGTAGAATTTAAGCCCTATAATTTAGCATTGAACAATAATTCTGGGTAACCAGAAATGTCAACTGCACTAGCATTTGTTTCACACTAAAAAAAAAAAAAAAAAACACCTGATATGTTCATCTAGCTTTCACACAAATTTTAATATGGCATTGAAATGTGGCCATTTTTAGTGAGTGTTTTAGGGTAGATTGGAAACCATGCACTGAGACATGTACTGGGCTAGAATAATGACAACTATAAAGACCTCTAATGTTGGAATATGTAAGTGCTACATTATAAAGCAAAACTTTGACAGTTTTGACTTAATGAAGTATTTGATATGAGAAGATAATTCTGTATTACCTGAGTATTCCCTAACTGGAATCAAAAGTACCATAATAAGAAAGATGCAGAGGGAGAATAACTCGGAGAGAAAAGGAAGGGAGGAGCAGCCATAGAAGTAGAGATAGGAGAAATGCGGGGGCAAGACAAGGCCAGCAGCAAGCAGAGGCTGGGAAGCACCCAGACGCTGCAGGTGGGCACTGCCCCCCAACAGTTAGATTCTGGCTCACGGAAGCTTCTACGAACTGCAAAAAAATAAATGTGTGATGGCAATTTGTTAGAGAAGTCACAGAAAACTAATACCCAGCTTTTCCTATGAAAGATGAATAATTGAACTGCCTAATTTCCTAAACATTTATAAAATTTCACAGCCTATAAATCTCCACCCCTGAGAATTCAGTAGTAAGACAAACCACATTTCTGTCCTACCTCCCTATCAGAAGGGTCTGGAAAGTCTGGCTCTAAAACTTACCTACTTCGTAGATGATGAAAAAGATGGTGAACCTATTTTGTTATATTGTATTTGATTCTTAAAAATTTCCCTTAACTCATTGTGTCATTTAGTCATTTGTTGACTCGTATGTTTATTCATTTGTTTATTTCATTGTTTTATTTTGAATACACTATATGTTTACATCTGTACTAGGGTCTGGTTATAAAGTGTTGAAAATGATGTGATAATTATTTTGTCAATTATATGATAGTTATGGAACAATGTTTATCATCCATAGTACTTATAGTGCACAGAGTATGTTTATGTAATATATGTGTAAGAATGATGGCATTTTATATATATACATATATATAATATATATATTAGTTGATAGACACATATAATATAATATATATAGAATAGTTGAAAGAAGGAAAAGATGGATCTAGATGAAATATTTATAAATGTTAAAATTATTGATAATTTTAAGAAAAGGACAAAATTGGAAATTATAGCTAAAGTTGAACCCAGCTCTTGCAATGCTAGATCATCAGTGTCCAAGAGAAAGACTCTGTACGTCAACTTTATTTAAAACACTTTTTTAGCCTAATAAAGTGAAAGTGAGCCAGGTATGGTGGCTCACAGCTGTAATCCCAGCACTCCGGAGGCAGAGGCAGGAGGATTGCCATGAGTTTGAGGCTAGTCTGGGCTACAGAGTGAGTTCAGGGCCAGCCTGAACTACAAAGTGAGACACTGTCTCAAAAAAGTAATGAATGAATAATGCAAAAGTGGATTAAATTCATTTTAATATATTTAATGATATATGCAAACATTTCAATATCAAATATTTTTAAATTATTGATATTTGTTTTGGAGTTCTTTAGATTGCAGAAAATCTTTGAAAGCTGCTATGAATTTTATATGTAGAGCATATCTAATTATAGACTAGTCGCATTTCAAATGTGGAATGCCATCTGTGGCCATTCCACCCTGAATGCCCCTGATCTCATCAAATATGCAATGCCAAGTGTAGTTAGTCTGTACCAATCTGGAGATCACAGCTCTAGGACATGAAAATAATTTATTTAGACTAACATAAACTATGAATCTACTTCCTATATACAAAAGAAGCTATTGTAATTTAGAAATGTATTTGTCTGTTTCCTTGTTTCTATGTGTTGAGACCAACAAAAATCCTTTTTTAGGGAAATTGACAATTAAACATGCAAAAGTTCTATGTCATTCATATTTTGATTTTCCTATTGTGTCAGTATTGGCACAGTTGACATTTCTAGTTGTTTTTGTATATTTCTTAAAAAAGTATAACCACCTAATAAGCTTACAGTTAGCTGGCCTACTTGGTTTTTATACCAGATGCAAAAGTCTGATACTGGAGAAATTTCTGATGAAAACAGAAGCTAGCACTTCTTTCCTCTGCCATGTATGAGAAAAATAGCCTGTAGACAACGCTGACATTTCTCTTCATTCCAAAATTCACTTGACTTAGGCAATGATATTTTTTTTATCATTTGACCATTTAAAAATTATTGTTCCTGGATAGTCAGTAAAGATTGGAGAAAAACAGAATCCTTCCATTTGCACATATATTTGATATAAACTAATTTATATCCCCTTAGATTACTTAGAATGCATTTAGAGTATGTCATTTTTAGGAAATGTAATGTCATGGAAACTGTTATGCACTTAAAAATTTTAGATCTCTTATGTTGTCTAGAATTTAAAGGTGATTTACAAAGATTACTATAGAAATATAAGCCATTCTCACTTTTAAAGTATTATATCTCTACCAACCTATTCATTGGCTCTTTGTTGACCTGGTTTTTAATATACTTATAATTGTTCTATTAATTAAAATTACTTATAACAGGTTTTATTTTTTTTGACTAGGAACATCTCATTGAATTCTCTTTCCATAAGAGCTCATTATAATAATGATGACCTATAAAACTTTCAATGATGTAAAATTTCTATTTAATCTTTATTTGTGGAAAACTCAACCCAAGTTGCACATTCTGATGTCTCATCACATGAAAAACCATAGCATAATGTACCTAGTTTTCAAAACAACTGCACAGATCAGAAAGTCTTGTTATAAAGAAGAAACTCCTTCAGTAGTTTTAACAGTTTTATGTATACAAGAATATAGCACGATTCTTGGGTTGTTGAAAACATTGTATTCCAAAGGCACATTTCATTTTCTAACAAAGAATTGATTTTAAAAACAATCACATTTTAATGTACCCCAGTGTCTGGTACATTTATTTCTACCTGAAATTGCATCATTTATTTTTATGTCTGTGTTCTATCTTCCCTGAAGAGCATAAGCTTTTTAAAGATACAGACTTTGTCTCTTTTATTCTCTGACTGTTATCAAGGAGGTACTCAGTAAATATTTTCTGAATGATTGAATAAAATCAGTACAGTATAATTCAAGTGAAGTTCCAATTCAGCAGCTAATAAGTCTTAAACTTCAAGTCCTCTTCCTTGTGTAGCCTTTACAAAGGTCTGTTACCTAATTTTATATGCAGTTTTATGTCCTTTTTCTTAAGGGATTCCACATTATATGTTTCAGATGTCATAAAATCTGTATTATTCCTGGTAGTAGGGTATTTGGGTTCTCATTTGATGTTTGATCTAAAGAAATGTGGAAACAAATGAAAATACAATGAACAAATCTATGAATGAACAAATCAATGAAGCAGAAACTCTTATCAAGAGCTGGAATCACCACAATGTCTAGTATAAACCATTCTAAGTGTGCAGTTCCCATGGTAATTACAGTGCTCCTGTGATACTTTCCTAGTACACAATTCTGTTCACTATTAAGAGATGTATATCCCAAAGGTCAACTGTGTTCTTTCCCAAGCATTTGTCTTCCAACTGTACAGTTACATAACTCAAGTAACTAATACACAAGTAGCACAATGTCTGGGAAGTAGCATTTAATAAATGATAGGACACTCAAGTATCTTTATTAAGTTATATATTATTGGCTATCTTTATGTTTTTTTGAGTAAGTCTTAAATGATAGAAGTTATCCTGTTATGGATGGTAGTAATAGCTGAGTCAAACGTATTCATAGCATGATTTCTTAGGGTCCTAAGTTAGCATTGGAAAGCTTACAGATGGTCAAGTTCATGGTCTGTACTATGGTCAGTAAATTATGGCACAGAGTGAAGTCAGGACTTAAATAAATGCTTTCTCACTTTTCATCTATTGCTTCTTCTAGTCCTGCAAGTGTCTTCTGCCTATTTGTAAGTGTGATAACTGCCAATCTCAGCAGAGATCAGCGAGAAGAGCTAAAGTGGCTTTACTGGCACTTTAATGGTTGAGTCTCATTTAATTGGCTGAACCTCAAAATTGTGTCTAATTTGGACTTTTATGTGGTAAATATAATGTCTGTAATTTTCAGTGTTTAGTAAGAAAGAGTGATAAGAATTAAGAAGTTTTGGTTTTTCATTTTTGTTTTCATTGTCATTTATAATCTGAGCCTCCAGTGTTTCCAAAGCTTGTTTATAGCATGTCTTTTCAGCAACCTGTTTTCTGTACAAAAGAAAAATCATGAATCTAAATACATTCAGAAATCAGGATGAAGTGAATTCCTCACTTGCCAGTACAACCTTTTATTAATGCCTAAAAGCTGTAAACTAATCTTAAGGAAAACAACAAAAGTGAAACTTATTTTTAAAAATAGGTTTTAAAACCTATTTGAACACTAGAGAATTCAATTTTACAATGAACCAAGGTAGAATATATACTATATCTATATTCTTTTCTAGATTTTGAGAAGGGCTTTGAAAGTGAATAGTGTGATTCATTAGTCATTTGCTGAATAAATATTATCTACCAGGCACTTTATCTACGAGGTACTACAAGAAACATGATTCTCACTCTAAACTGTTTTGTCTGGACACTCTCAAGGCTGGTGGATGAAATGCACTATAGCTCTGTGTTGTGAGCAAAACAGGGTTGATACAACACTCAGAAGCAATCCCCTTGCCAAAACCAAGGAAATACCAACTCTTCTTCAAAGAGTTTGGATTACTTTAATGTAAGTATTGCCTCCCAAGACTGGTACAAGTAGGTTAAATTCAACCTTCACCTGCTAGAGTCCCTATTGTCATACATCACCAGATCAAGTTGGAATTCCAAGAAGCACAGGGTTTCTGCTTTCTGCCATGAGTACTGGCACTATATCCCTGTTTAATTTATATTTGGTCCTGTCCAGCATGTTCAGCAATGTGTAGGCTAGACTTACATAGATAGTGGGTATTGTTTTTTATCATAAATCTTAATGTCTAATTGACTGTCTAGAGCAGGGCCAGCACACAGTTCCTGATATTTTTCTCTTTATAATAAAATAAAAATAACCCCTCCTCAAAATAATCTTTGCAAAGATACAAGATTGTGTAGAATTTTTTGAAGGTGCATAGCTTAATTTTATTAGATATCTTTTATTGTGTATAATTTTACCTAGCTAACTATAAATGGAGAATGTACATCCAAACACATTCACAAATACAGAAAGAGAATTAGATTAGAGAAAACGATAAGTTGACAAGAGTAAGTGATATAAAGATTATATAATTGGATAAAAGTGTGAAGAGTTTTATCTAATAGTATCTGGAGTTGTGTTTTTTGTTTTTGTTTTTGTTTTTGTTTTTGAGACGGGGTCTCACTTTGTACTTCAGGCTGGCTCTGAGCTCACTGTGTAGCCCAGGCAAGCCTCGAACTCAGCAATCCTCCTGCCTCTGCCTCCCAAGTGCTGGGATTACAGGCGTGAGCCACCATGCCCGGCTCTGTGGTATGTGGTATTGATGGCTGGTGGGCGTGAGTCTCCACGCCCAGCATTGTATGTGGTTACCGGGGATTGAACTCAGGACCTCGTGCTTGCAAGGCAGGCGCCAGAACCACTAGCTAAACCTCCGGCCCAGTACCTGGAGTTTTGATACACTTTCTTATCTTTTTGCTTCCTCTTCATGCCAGTAAGTATTTATACCTGTGAATTACCTAATCCTGAAGGGATGGTATATTTTCTAATGGTATGTTTTCTAGTGTGTTCTCTCTGGTACATGTACCCAAAGATTCATCGTAGTGCCAGCTGTCAGTTTTATCTTCACTTTACATGACTTCTGGAAATTAGAACTCCACCCTAGAGGTTATCACATTGGAGATTAGATCACCAAGTACCCACCCTTATTTTACAGTTCACGGCCATCCAGGCAATTTGATAGAGAACATTTGGACAATGTCTGTGTCTAAGGAAATTAGATACACACTTGCATTTTTGGTGGAGGCAAACCTTCAAGGCACAATTACTGGGCCAGCAATACCACTTATTGTAAATTGGGAGAGAAGTTAACTTCATAGCTGCTGAATCATCTTGCCTTCCACTGAGTGTGAAAGCACCAAATCAAAGAGAGAACACATCTTATTCTCTGGGTACATAGTGTTTGAGAACCTAGGAAGTTCTGGGTTCTAGACATACATACAAAAGGCCCCTGCCTTTATATATATATGTCCATATAGATAGATAGAGAGAGAACATTTGGACAATGTGTGTATATATATATATATATATATATATATATATATATATATATACACACACACATGCATACATATAACATATATATATATATGGAGAGAGAGAGAGAGAGAGAGAGAGAGAGACAGAGATTTTTTTTTTTGATACTAGGGATTGAACTCGGGCCTTTGTGCTTCCAAGGCAGGCACGGTACCATGTGAGCTAAATCCTCAGCCCTCCTTTATCTTATATTTTAATGATGCAGAAGCAGTGAGGGATATGATAAAAAAATCAATTTTCCTATCAAACTGATTCTAGAAACATTCTTTGTCCCATTTCCCCAGTTTTGAACTCAGACATAATTAACTCAACTTCCTTATAATTAACTCAACTTCCTTATAATTAACTCAACTTATAATTGCTTAGAATTAACTCAACTTCCTCATCACTAGCCAGGCAGCAGTGGAGCCCTAGCTGTCATTTCTGGCCTATGTGACAACTAGTTAAAGAGGGGCATATCAAGGGCACTGCAGTTATTTGTATTGTTAATATCACATGGGTTTTAATTCCTGATTAAAATGTCTTTGAGAGAACTGTTATGATTTACCAGTCAAACAAAAGTGATTACTGCTGTAAAAGAGACAAAGGCAGAGAAAGAAATTTGTTTGATATTAAAGAAGCTAATAGCTTTGAAAGAAAATGATGACAACTTCAAACTTTTAGTGCAAAACAATAAGCAAAATGTCTCTGCTACTTTTTCTATTGTATAGATACAAGAGTGACATAAAAATCAATGTCTAGGGCCGGAGGGTTAGCTCAGTGGTTCCGGCGCCTGCCTCACAAGTGTAAGGACCTGAGTTCGATCCCCGGTTACCACATATAATGCTGGGCGTGGTGGCTCACGCCTGTCATCCCAGCACTCGGGAGGCAGAGACAGGAGGATTGCTGAGTTCGCGGCGGCTTGCCTGGGCACCATAGTGAGCTCAGGGCCAGCCTGAACTACAAGGCAAGACCCTGTCTCCAAAAAGCAAAAAAAAAAAAAAAAAAATCAATGTCTACATGACTTTACAGGAATACTTTAGTTACATGTACATAGAATCAAAATTCAGAACAGGAAGAAATGGTCGTGTCATAGTTCAACAGCATGTAACTCTTAGCATTACATGAAATAAGGGTACATGTTATAATGCATACTGTTTAGGTTCCATGAAATACATATTTAATAAACTCCCCCAATCAGGTGATTAGAAGGAGAAGGGAAAGAACAGAACCTGATGAAGGAATAAAACTGCCTGGAGCTGCGCATACGCGGTCTGAGCAGGCCTACCCAGCAACCTTTGCGCCTAAAACAGGAAAACAGACACGGGCTGTGCTGTTGCAAGAGGGACAGCAAGGCAAAGCTCTGCCAGTCTACACACATGGCGCTTTGCAGCAGCCAGGAGGTCTGGTCTGATTGAGTAGGGGAAGTCTGGTGAAAGGTTAATTTTTATCATCTTCAGTAGGTTTCAACAGCAAGGGACATTAATTTATATTACTGTGATGATACTGGCCTTCTGTAGGAGACCCTGGGTGCTGGCCCCAAGCTGGGGGGCCTTCTGTAGCTGGCTCACCCGCCTGGCTTGCTGTGACACCCAGACCCTCTATTTTGCCCACACACACCCCCACCCAGAGGGGTGGGTGTGAGGGTTGAGGATGAATAAAGAGACAAAGAGTTACCTCAGTGTCCAGGCAGCAGGGAGCTCCTACCCACAGCAAGCAGAGGAGAGCTATCCTTGGGCTCACCTCACTTCTATTCACCCAGTGTGGGGGACAAGCAACCCAGGTAACACAAAATTCATCTGATTTCCAGTATCCATTAGTCCATTCTCCAGTAAACAATTTAGCTTCAGCTGTCTGAACTTTTCCCTACCCTGTAGTCACCTGTGCAGCCTTTCTCCTTCGTGCTCACAGAGGAGGCCAATTTGGCCTCATTGCCCTCAGCTAAGATCATCTCTCAGGCCATTGGGTGGAGCGTGAGATGATCTCATGACCAAGTCAGTTCTCCATAGTACTCCTAGATTGCTGTGGCCAGTCATTCACTATTGGAGAAGTCACTACCTAGCAAGCCAAACATCTGCCCCTCTGCTTACAGTGTTCTGATATTTATGGTTGAGGCTGGTGCCTCTTTTATAGCCCTCCTATGATCTACGGGACAAAAAGATGGAAGCTTCAAATTCACGTGAGGTTTTGATGCAAAATGGGAGGACTAAAACTGCTTAGTACATAGCCGGTCATTCTGCCCATCCTGTTTCACTTCCGTGCCTCCATCCACCAGAATTCCTGTTGTAAAGCACATCCTCCCTGAGTTTGCTCTCTCATTCCCTGTGTTCTTTGCTTGGCTGTTCCTTCCAGAGTCCTCTCTAATCTCCTAGGCCTGTGGTGGGGAAACTATGGCCCACATGCTGCAGTGGCCTGTTTGTTATCATTGAAAGCTCTAAGAGGGTCACCATCCCTGTCCTAGATAGTTGCAACATTTCTACCTTTTATTATCTTTTTCAATTCTTACTTTCATGTTTTACCTTTTGCTTCCAACAAACTAACTGATCAATGTGTAAAGGCTTCTTGACTTTGGATGGTATTATGTTCCAATAAATACATCATAAGCCAGAAGTATGTCAAAAGTGCCTTTCATGTGCCTTACCTTCTGAATATCATAGCTCAGGATTGAACATAGGCAAACACTTAAATTAGGTGACAGTTGGCCAAATCATTGAAGTAAGTCCTAGTTTATCAGATAGGCTTGATTGTATCCTGAGATTCACTGAACACAGAACACTGGAAAGTTCAGTAGCAGTTGTTTACATTTGTGATCATGAGTGTGTGTGTGACTAGGAGTGACAACTTGCTTCTGCTGCCATTGTCCAGCATCATGAGAGGTCATTTGTGTTTTGACTTGGCTGAGAAATGATCAATACCCCAAATTTGAAGTATGGCCTCTAGTGAATGCTTAGTGCCATGATAGCACTGTGAAATTGAAAAATCATAATTCAAACTCCTGTATGTGAATATCTATCTCTAATTTAAATGTATGGTGTAAGAGAAATTTTAGTGCCAATATTTTAAATTACTTTTTTCTTTATATCTGTTGACTAGAGCCAGTGTAAAATTAGATCCATGTATACAATGTGTACTGATTAAGTTACAGTATTTGGGGCTAGGGATTTAGCCTAGCGGTTCAGTGCCTGCATGGCAAGTGTGAGATCCTGAGTTCGTTCCCAGTATGGAATAAAAGAATACTTAGCATTATTTTATCTTTGGAGACCTAAACTCCTCTCTTCATGTTATTCACAAATGTAGAGTAGCTTACTGTGACTTGTGTCCCTCCCACTGTGTTGTAGAGTGCTAGGACTTACTCTTTGTGTAGAACTCTAATTTGGTACACGTTATCCAGCCTCCATCACTCCTGCTTCACCTTTCCAGCTGCTAGAAATCACTACTCCAGAGTCATAAAATTACTTTTAGTTTTCATATTAGGGAACACACAGAGTTTTTTCTTACTTTTCTGATTTATTTCACTTAGTGTTTTGCCTTCCAGTTTGGTCCATTTTGCAGCAGATGATAGCATTTATTTCCCTTTTATGGCTGAATAATATTCTACTGTGTACCACATTTGATATTGTTTTGTAAGGTAATAAATTTTGCACCATGCTACTTGAGGAAATATCTGTTGTAGGTATACAGTGTTGGTAGATATACAATGTTTCCTCCAGCCCTCATGCCACAGTTATATTCTCCCTTTCTTCTCTGGATTATAAGTGGAAAAATAACAGAACATGTTCCTGGGGACAAATGGGAAACGTGTTTATATCCCTGTATCTGCTCATTGTTCTCATTCAGGGTGATCGCAGTAGGAAACCTTGCAGGTTAAGGGAAATTTGACCAGAAATACTATAAAATATATTGCACAAAGTGTCAGACATTCTTCATCAGTAAAATACTGTGTCTGGTGCCTAAATAGCTGCCACAAAGTGCTATAGAGAAAACACACTTGAGCTGCAGAAACGAGGATGGAGAAAATAACAGTAATACCAAAAGGAAAATGAGACTGGGTGGTAGATTGAGACTTTGTCAGAAAAATATCCAGCTTGAATCAGAGGCAGCACTCTATTTTACTGGATTGTTTATTGAAGTTATATATAAAGTTTATATGAACTTTATTGAAGTTATATATAAAGTTTATATGAACTTTATTAAAGTTTATTGTGCAGTTTTCTCATTTATTCCAAAGGTTTCAAGATATATTTACAGAACATTTGCAGTGTTCATATGAAGAAAACATTTCTGAGTCACCATTAGGATAATTTCATTTCTGAATCCATTTTTACAATTAAGAATAATGAGGAGCAATACTAGCAGCAAGAGCAAAAATAAAAATCACTGTTGTCCACTGAACACTTTATATATGATATCAACAAGAGGTTTATGACATTGTCTATGTCCATAATCAGTTAATCATTGGAATGATTTTGCCTACATTTTATACTTTAATAATTTGGCACCTGGTGAATTAAAACAAGTTTTCCACATGAGAATAGGGGATCCAACTGAGTTTTCTCATTACAGAAAAATTCTGTACTGCCTCTTATTGAGCAGTAATTTTTCAAGGTAAATAACTACTGTTCATTGTTTATGGCAGGCATGTAGAGAATGGAGAAATAAACTTGTAACCATCCATGGAATCTTCCATTTGTGTAGGCCCATAACTTCACCAAAAGGTGGGGTCTGGAAATAGAACTGGAAAAAGAATTTGGAGGCTTAATCTTGATAAATGACTGGCTGGGGAGGGTGGAAAATGGGGGACACAATGGGGAGGTGTTATTCTTATCTGGATTACATGATCAACCACAAGTTCTTTATAACCTTTCAGAGATCACACAATCCATCCAAACAAAGGGGTGAATGTATATGATGTACCAGGAGCCCAAAAGGAACAGATATTATCTTGAGTACAAAACCTCCTGAGTGTGTATAGAAGAAACCATCTGTAAAGCTTTGAAAACTTCATTATGTGTCCATAAAGTAGTT
>PVIC010013008.1:0-38741 GCA_004025085.1 Thryonomys swinderianus
AGGCAACGCTCGGTAGTGCTCTGGAGGAGGGCGCCTCAGCTCTTCTGAACAGGGCGCATGCTGGGATTTGACAGTACTGCGAGCTCCCACGCTGACGCTCCAGCCTCTACATGTCCCGCAGACATTCCTCTCCAGGCCCCTCCTTCGCCTGGAGGTGCTGGCAGGGATTGAAGTCGTCCTAAACTCATGACAGGAGTCTGTATGGCCCTTCTCTCTGTCCTGAAGTTATCTCTCTCTCTCTCTCTCTCTCTCTCTCTCTCTCTCTCTCTCTCTCTCTCTCTCTCTCTCTCTCTCTCTCTCTCTCTCTCGTTATTCAGAATCCAAAATACCGACTAGCCACATAAACTTGTCCTGAGATGAGCTGGGGAGATACAAAAACTCAGGTATCTTCCGATAAATATGGGGAGATGAAGAATAAATCCTGCAGATTTGTATCACACCCTGACTCCTCCTGCCCCTCAGAGCAGCCTTGTCCTGGGGCACCACCGTCTCCTCCTTTCTGTGGCTGCTGCTATCACCGAGAGTGTCTCCTGGGGCCTGTCTGAAACTTTTTCCTTACCGTGGCTACTGCTGTCCCTAGGGAAGTCATTTCTGGGGGACACTCAGGATCTTCCTCTGGGCTGTGGTTTTTGTTGTCTCCCTGATGACATCCACCCTGGAGGTTCTCAGAATGCGTACCCTGACAGTGGCGACTCTGGTCCGGCAGAGCAACCATCTCCGGCACCCCACTACAGCCAACAAGCCAGAGGGCAGATCTCCGTAAGCAGCATCTAGGGTACCTCTCCGTTGCCGCTGCTGCTTCTGAGCCACGGTGCAGCGACATGTTGTTTGTTCCTCGAATAAGTACGATTTCTGGGGCAGTGAGCGAGGCTGTGGCGAACCTGTGTTCTGGAGCAGCCGTCCGTGAAACATTTCGTGCTCATCCGGGGCCTCCCGCAGGGAAGCGCTCACGAAACGCAACTGTGCGGTAGCTTGGTCCGGCTCCTCACGGATCCTCCGCATCCTGGAAGCCAGAGACCTGGAAGCCGCCATCTGCTCCTGCAGTTGCTGAAGCAGCTGTGGTTTCTGCTCCTGTTGCCCGGCGGTCACCCACAGAGCCAGGGCCAGGGCGCTCTAGGTACAGGCGTGGAGCCCCTGCCGGTCGGCCAGGATCAAATGAGGGCCATTCTCTATGTCATTCCAGGACGCCGAGCAGAAGCGAAACAGAAGGCTCAGTCACCACCACCAACGCGAATTTCACTGTGAATGAACTGGAGCATGTCCATGCGGCCGAAGCCACCGGCCGGGTCTCCAGCTTTACCGCCAAAGCTGCTGTGGCCTAAAGTGAAAGCTTCGCCAGCTGCGCCACCAGTAAGGCTGTGGCCATGGAGGTGGTCTTACCCACTCAGTCCTACTTCAGTCCATGCCCGCGTGTTGCCTTTCTTGAGATTTCCTTCTTCCCTGAACCCCTCATTCTCCTCACAAAGAAGTTGATCCCTTTATCCGACCAACCACTTCCTGGCACCAGTGTAACACGTAATACGTCACAAAAAGAAGGTTTGTCTCATACCGCCAGGATTGCTGGGCCCAGGCTCTCCATGGAGCGCCACCAACCAGAAGAGCCAGTAATGTGGCTGGAGTGGAGACAACCATAAACCCAGAGGAAAAAATGATTCTTTGGAAACTATAAGTCACAAGGAAGCTGGGGCAAGAAGACATTCCGGGAAGATAAGAGATATTAACAACAGGAGGCCACAGGTAAGGTGCGTCCCCTAACTCAACTGAAAGAAAGAAAAAAAAAAAAGGAAAATATCTTAGAGCTCCACATTGTGCACGGGATTCCCTGCTAGATAAGACAATGTGTAGGAGAACGAATCCTTAGTGACGATGTTACATATTACTAGGAGCTTCTGAAGGATATTGCAGGTGTAGGGGTGCTGCTCTTTCCTCCACTCCTGCTGATTTCTTATCTCATTCACTCTCAAAGGAAGAACTGCCTCAACTAAATTTACCTTTTATTCATTGTCAATTTATTCATTATCTCTCCACTGATTTCTCTATTTCAGTCTCTTTCCTTCTACTTCTAACTCCTTTTCAAACATGGCATGAACATCCCATAAAATAGTCTTGCCTACATTTTCTATACCTTAACTTCTAACCAGAATACTATAGAAAATAATCCTGGAGGACTACTAATGCAAGTTTCTTCCAACTTGAACTGTCCGTAGTGTTTAATCTTATGGCAACTTTTTTTTTTCCCAAACCAGTCATCCATTTTCTTCTGTGATATCAAACTCTATTGTTTTTCAGCCCATCAATCTGGCTGCTTCTCAGTTCCTCTTTGCTGTCTACAGTACAGTTTCACTCATCCCTTAAATGTTGTTCTGTCTTTGTTTTCTCCTCCCACTCCTCAACTTCACTCCAGACATTTTTGCAGTGTAATTCCATCTATCCTTATTCACAACCATCATTAATTGCTAAAGAGTTCCAAAACGTTACGTTGAGGATGTTGGTTCCTTCAAACTTCATAGTAACCTAAGTAGCAACCTCTTAGAAGCCTTAGTCTTCACAAGTTCTAAACCCATCAGTTTAGTACTATTTTCGTCAAAATTTTTATCAAATTTCTTAGTATTTCTGAGAATACACATCCTCCAAAAATTGTTGCAGCAATGAAATAAAAACATACAACAGTCCTCTTTTATCCTCTGGAGGATAAAATCAAAGTTCCCCAGTGGATGCTTCCAACTGTGGATAGTATAAAACCCTATACATATTATAGTTTTTCCATACAAACAAATTACCTTTCACAATTTCATAGATAGAAGACTCATTCTTTCTGTAGTTTTTAGCAAACACAACATACCATTTCTCTCTCTTTTTTTTTTTAAGAATAAATAAATTTGGGCCAGAGATTTAGCTCAGTGGTTCCGGGCCTGCCTCCCAAGTGCAAGGTCCTAAATTGGATCCCGGTAACCACATACAATGCTGGACGTGGTGACTCACGCCTACCAGCCATCAATACCACCTACCACAGTGCCGGGCGTGGTGGCTCATGCCGGTAATCCCAGCTCTCAGGAGGCAGAGACAGGAGGATTGCTGAGTTCCAGGCTTGCCTGGGCTCCATAGTGAGCTCAGGGCCAGCCTAAACTACCAAGCGAGACCCTGTCTCAAAAACAAACAAAAAGAGAATAAATTGAGTTTATTGGTACATTTTAGAAATACATGACGATCACATTCCTCATTGAGAATTTGAACTTGTACATGATGTATCTTGATTTTTATTTTTCCCATTCCCCAACCGACCTTCTAACCCCTATCCGCTATACACATAAGCTTTATTTCCGGTTTTTTTTCCTTTTTACCATCAATTTTTTTCTTTCCCTTCTTTGCTTTTCCCCGCCCCTGCCCAGTTATCTTTTCCCTTTGAGCATCTTCTTCCTATTTCACAGTATTTAGTATACATTTTGGACCTCATTTACACCTTCAGTTTCTTACACTAGAGAAATGATCGGGGTGTTTACACAGCTGTGTCCTATTTATTTCACAGTATTGCCTCAAGGTGCATCCATTTAGCTACAAATGTCTCTAATCTATCATCTCTTATGGCTGATTTTTTTCATGTCTCTTTCTTCATTGAGAACTTTCACCTTTTACCTCAAAAGAAGCACTTGACAATTTTTCTTTGTCACATCTGAAGTCCCAGCATCACAACTTTTGCACTTTTGGGCCATTCTTAAAGAAAATAAGGATTACATGATCACAACTGCAGCAGTTCTGTGATAAACTGATAATTGGCATGACTACTAAGTGAGTTATAGATAATTACACAGTGTGGATATGGTAGACAGACGGATGATTCATTTTCTTGTTGAACTGAACAGAATAATGTGAGACTTCTTCACACTCCTCAGAACCAAGTGCAAATCAAAACTGTATTTCACTTCTGGAATTTGTATTTAATATTTTCCACACATAGTTGACTACAGTTAACAAAGTACAGAAAATAGAATCACAAATAAGTGTGGACTACTGGATTTCTAAGGTAATTGTCATTTTCTTCATCATCACCATTATAACTCTTAAAGTAGCCATAGAAAAGTGGGATTCGAGCCTGAGTTTGAACAATGGATAGGATTTCAATGAGAAAAGCAAGGGGGCAAACAAATCCACAACTGATAAAAGATGTTTTCCTGTTTTGCACCAATTATCTGCTTGGCCAGGATCTGTACTGGGTCAGCTTGTTCTGTCACACTCAGTCAAATTATATTGCTCAATTTGTAGGACAATTGTCTCCTGTGGTTTTGTTCCATTATGTTTTTAGAAACTGGCATCTGGTCCCCCACCTACCTGCCTCATACTTCAGCTATTTCCAAGGATGCTCTTTGCTAGAACTATAAATCAGATACCCTCCAAGAAGACACCGTGTGTGTCCTGGCACTTGTGATATTCCAGGATCTATATTTTCTTCTGGATGTGGAAGGAATCATCTGCCCCTTATCATAAAGAAAGCATATTCTGTGTATGAAAGAGAAACAGTGGAATTGTGAAAGAGTGGAGTTAGGCCTACAAATAGCGTACACAGGAAAAAACAAAAGCACACATTGAAAGGAAAAATGTATGAGAACAACTGATGATTATAATAATACTTTCTTAGATTTGTAATGGAAAAACACAAAGAAAATGGGAAATCCTTATATGATCCTGAAACATTACAATGTAATGCATTATCTATCTATATGAACAAATAAAATTTTTCGCTGAAGATAACACTTTTTCATATGTGAAATAGTTCAACTTGGCAAGTTTAAATAAATATCTGAAGAGGCAGCATTGTTTGGAGGACACACATAAAAGCATTGAAATGTTAAGGGGAGCAGCTATCTCTGCTATAAACTCTGTTTTCCAAATTGGCATAATTATGATCACATAGTAAGTGAAGGTAGAAATAATCTTATTTAAACCAAAACCAAAGTTGTACAGTGATTATCTTTTCAGTAGCATTTAATATATTTATATTATAAAGAATAATTGTGCTGATCAAAAGTTTGTCTCCCAGCTTTTTATATAATAATTAATGAAAGTGTTTTAGAATTTACTGTGGGCTAGGGCTGTGCACACTTTGTGTGCATTGCCCTCCATGATCATCACCACAGCCATGGAAGATGCAGTAGCACTTCCTTTTTTTTTTTTTTTTTTGAGACAGGGTCTCACTTTGTAGTTCAGGCTGGTCCTCAGCTCACTATGTAGCCCAGGCAAGCCTCGAACTCAGCAATCCTCCTGCCTCTGCCTCCCGAGTGCTGGGATTACAGGCCTGAGCCACCACACCTGGTGCACTTCCATTTTTGACATAAATAAATTGGGGTTTCATAAAGTTAAATAAAATTAGCAAAGGCTCACTGCTAGTATGTAAGGAAAATAATATGATTAATATCTTGATTATTCTGAATAAAACATTCCACAATCCCAGAACTCTGGCACTCCAATTTTAAAAGAAATTACTTGGTAGATACAATGCTTCATATGCAAAATTTACACTGAAAGAGAGGATATCTATACATTCAAAATTAATAAAACAAAATCTATCTATAACTTTCTGGGTAACCTAAATGTATCTAAAGATAAATCTAATAAACAGATGAGATCAGTTTAAGATGGAAAACAGAAATCAGAGAGTACAGATTGAAGCTGGTATAACAAAGCTGCCTAGCATGCTAGACACTGACCAATAGATGGAACCATTCTAGTCCTTTGATTACATTTTTATTCCAGTATGAGACATCAAACAATAAATGTTTCATGGGGAAAAAAAAAACATGAAAACCATTCAACCAATTTGTTTTTCTCATTACATATCGAGTTTTTGTCTCGTGATAATTGACTTCTGCTATACTGTATTAAATACAGAGGAGACTCCTTGTTCACGAAGGAAGTGCTATGTAGTGCTTGAGGTGCACATTGTAAACAAAGCAGCAATTAGACTTTATACATTGATCCCTTTTGAATTAAATTGTTTTAAGCTAATTTCTACAAACTGGTAAGATGCAAGTACTTGACCAAATTGAGCTTTTGACCTACACAGCTGTGGAGCACATTTTGGAATTTTTCTGTCCTTCATGTCATGACACAAAATCACAAGTAAAACTAATTCATGAAGGCTTAACTATATTCTGCATAACTATAATTTCAAAAAGAATCAGATTCTGCATAACTATAATTTCAAAAAGAATCAGATGTACCATGACATGTGTAACATTTCTCCTTGTATGAAAGCAGTACAAAAGAGATGAAATCATAAGCAGCATATGAATCTTTTTTAAAAACTTGAGTCATATTCTGCAGTATTTTAACATTCCATTTCAACAACACAACTACATGATGCTCTACTTCAACAGTTGTCCTCCTATGTTTATGAAAGGTAAACAATTTTAGATGAATGTAATAGAATATTATAGCTTTAAAGGTACTTATTTTGTTCACCATTTTCATCCTTGTAATGGTGAGGTTATTGTTTCTTATCCCCAGACAAGTTATTCCCTATTCTGCTCCTTTGTTGTTCCGTTGTTTTCCTTAGTATCTGTTGCGTCACTACCTGCAAATTGTCTTGTTAACTTGATGTGAAAATTAGGATGCAGTCATAATATTGCCTGTCGTTGTCTCTTTAGTTATTTCAAAGTAGGGAAAACAATGAATAATATTAATCCATTTAATATCAGTACAGACTATATCAGAAATTGTCTTATGGATGTTATGATAAATATACACACTAAGTTCCTCTTCTGTCTCTCCATTTTTCAATTTTATAATGCCCCACAGTCATTTTTCTTTAAACGAGCATACATAGCTCTGCAACTTCTAAAATTATCTCAAAATTTCAAGAATTTTAGCTAGGTGCAATGGTATATGACTGAAATTCTAGCACTCAGGAGGCGTTGTGAGTACAGGGCCAGATGGGGCTCATAGGGTATTTAAGGCTGGTGCAGACTACATAGTCACTGTCTTACCCCCCCCCCAAAATGTAGAGTATATTTTTCAATTTGTACCATTATTCTAGTGCTCTTCACCTGTTCTGTGAAAAATAAGGAAAATATACACCCTTCCAGTAATCCTTGTACCGTCTTAGTTTCCTACTGAACCCTCAATTTCCTGAATTAATTTTATTTGACCCAAGTATGCTTTCTTCTGAATGTTTCTCTGAAAGAGCTGAAATCATCATACTACAATCTTATATGCATAAGAATGTTAATAGCAGAACAACTAACAATAGCTAGATTATACATGCCCTATATGCCCATTAACAGATGAACAAATAAAATACAGAATATACCCACAACAAAGTGATATTAAGAAGGATAAAGTTAAGTCATTAGTAGTTAAATGAACCCAGCTTGAGAACATAATGCTAAGTAAAATGTAGGAATATAACACAGTTAAATATCACATGATTTCTCTCAAAGGAGAAAAACCAAATATACATAATTTACAGAGAAAAATAAAGGAGAGAGAATAAGAAATAGTGCTACATTTTTGGACATAGGGCCTGAATTTGGAAAAGGGATGGGAGAAAAGTATGGAAAAGGCAGGGGGAATAAAAATGGCCAAATGAGATATGTGCATGCACCCATTCCTCAAAATAGATGTAATTATTATACATCAGAATGTACACTGATAAAAATAAATTTGAAGTATCTCCCTTGGAGGTAATAAATTCTGTGTTTCTTTGTGAAAATGCTATCTCATACATTAATAGAAATGCAGAAAAATTAGAATATAAAAGAAGAAAATAGATCTTATCCAGAAAGTTACAGTTCATATCTAGAAAATTATAGTGAAATTTGCAACACTGATAAACTAACTTCTACTTGCATGTATTTTGTGACCTTGGTAAGTCTACAGGAATAATTTCTAAAGTTGCCTTATCATAAGAATCACACATCCCATGAAAATAATATGGATTACCAGATTTTTTCTGAGAAACACTAGTATGTATTATTTTGCTCATTGCCTATAGTGCATGTGAAAATAGATTTTAAATATTTCAACAAATAATACATATTTGATAAATGTTTTCCTGTTGTCTTTCTCCCTTAATTTTATGGCTTTCCATATACTCTTAATATCTAAGGAAGCTTATATGTCTCATGTATAAAGCTCATCTTTTTAATGTGAAAGCAGAATCAGACATCACATATTATTATACTTAACTTCCACAGGTTTTCCATGTTATCCTCACACTCATGCCTACCCAAATGGCATATTATCTATTGTATCAAACATTCCTTGCAGCTGAATTTAACAAAGAGACTTCCATTTAGTCCTTTAATCATTATTATTTTGCATTTTTCCATTTAAGGAGATTTCATACATCAATATTTTTCTAGGTTAAATGAATAAGGACTTAGTAAATTTGTTATGCTTTTGGAGAATAGCTCAGTATTACTATGACATTATTTTAATTAGTAAAATCATATAACTAAGAGAAGTATAAGTGAAGAAAATAAATTACCAATTCTATGCTCTTTCTACCTTGCTACACTGCCTCTCAGTTTGCATTAAGTGAAATAATTTAAACACTAATTTCAAAGAAAAAAATTAAATGCCCAGGTGTAGTGGTTCATGCTTGTAGGTTGGCAGGTTAAGGCAAGAGGTTTGCCAAGATTTTGAAGCCAGCCTGGGCTATATAATGAGTTAAAGGCCAGCCTGAACTACAACCAAGACCTTATCTCAAAAAATTATTATTATTATTTTATTTTATTTTATTTATCTGTTTTGCTGTACCAGGGATTGAACTCAGGCCCTTCTGCTTCCAAGGTAGGTGCAGTAGCACTTGAGCTAAGTCCCTGGCCCCTAAAAAATTATTTTTTCTTTGAATCCTTATTGTTACATCGCATATACACATCATGACCACACTCAACATTAAGAATTTGTACCAGTATATGACACGACTTAACTCTCATTTTTCCCATTCCTCTATCCAACCAACAACCCCTCCGACCTCTATATATTTAAGCTTTGTTTCGTTTTTTTTTACCATCATATTTTTTTCTTTCCCCTCATTATTTATGTCTACACTATACTTCTCTTTGTATATTTCCTATTTCACAATATCTACCATACATTCTAGAACTCATTTACATCTTCTGTTTCTGATGCCAAAAAAAGATATGACTTTACACATCTGATACCTATTTATTTCATTTATGAGTATGTCCTAGAGGTACATCCATTTGAGTATAAATGACTCAAACTCATTATCTAAGGCAGAGTAATACTTAATTTTTAGAAAAACACACACATCCTCTTTATCCAGTCTCCAGTTGATGGGCATTTGGGCTGTTTCCTAGATTTAGCTATCATAAACTGAGCTGCTATTAACATGGGTGTACATATATCACTGTGATATGAATCTTTTTATTATTTCATGTATATCCCTAGCAGGGCAATAGCAGAGTCAAATGGGACCTCAAATCCTAGATTTTCAGTACTCTGCACACTGATCTCTACAGTAGTTGTACCAGTCTACATTCTCAACAATGGTGGAGAAGGATTCCTTTTTCTCCACACCCTCGCCAGCATCTGTTGCTGGCTAATTTCTAAATAGCAGCCATTCTTTCTGGAGTAAGATGAAATCTCAGCGTCGTTTTGATTGGCATCTCTCAAATGACCAGTGTTGTTGAACATTTCTTCATATGTTTTCTTAGATGCTTTTACATCTTCCTTTGAAAAGCATCTGTTCATTTCAGATGCCCATTTTTGAATTGGGTCTTTAAATTTGTGCGGGGTTGATATTTTTATATATTCTAGATAGTAGCCCTTTGTCTGTGAAACAGCTAGCAAAGATATTTCCCATATTGTTGGTTGTCTTTTCACTCTACCAATGGTTTCTTTTGCTGTGCAGAGGATTTTTAATAGGCTGAGATCCCATTTGTTGATTCTTTCTGCTACTTCACATGCTATAAAGATTTTGTTCATAAAGTCTTTCCCTAGGCCAAAATCTCCAAGAGTTCTACCTAACCTGTTCTGCAGCAGGTTTAGTTCTTCTGTTTTAACATTTAAGTCTCTAATCCACTTTGTAGGTTAGTGCAAGGTGAAAGAGAAAGATCTAGCTTTACTCTTTGGCAAGTTAAAGCCAATTTTTTCCAGCACCATTTGTTAAAGAGGCTATCTTTCCACCATTAAGGGTATTTGGCTCCACTGTCAAAGATGAGGTGGGTTAGTGTATCTGGAGTTGTTTCTGGATCTTCTAATCTATTCCACTGATCCTTGAGTCTGTTACTTTGCCAACATCATGCAGTGTATTTTATTTTAAATTTTTTATTATGTATGTATGTATGTATTTATTTATTTATTTATTTATTTATTTATTTATTTATTTTGAAGGCAGGGTCTTGCTTTGTAGTTCAGGGTGGCCCTGAGCTCATTATGTAGTCCAGGCTAGCCTTAAACTCACAGCAATCTTCCTGCCTGTGCCTCCCGAGTGCTGGGATTACAGGCATAAGCCATCATGCCTGTCGCATGCAGTTTTTTTATCACAGTAACTTTGTAGTACAGTTTCAAATTGAGGATTTTGATAGCCCCTGCCATGTCCTTGTTACCTACATTGCTTTTGCTATTCTAGATCTTTTGTGGTTCTAGATGAAATTTTGGATTATTTTCTTTATATCTGTGAAATATGTTCTTGGGATTTCAATCAGGTTTGCATTGAATCTATATAGTAGTTGTGGGAGTATAGTCATTTTGACAGTGTTTGTTCTGCCTACCCAAGAACAAGGAATGTCTTTCCATTTTCTGATATCCTGTTCAAACTCATTTTCCAAAATCTTGCAGTTTTCAGAATAGAGGTTTTCCACCTCTCTTGTTAGACTGACCCCCAGATATTTCTTTTTGTTATGCTATTGTGAAAAAATTGACTCACCAATTTCTCTTTCAATAAGTCTGTTATTTGTGTATAAAAATGCTATTGATTATTGAGTATTGACCTGCTAACAAGCTACGCTACTAAATTTACTGATTAAGTCTAAGTGATTTTGGTGGAGTTTTTAGGGTCTTCTATATAGAGTATCATGTCATCAGCAAATCATAACAGTTTAACTTCTTCCTTTCCTATCTTTATTACTTTTATTTCTTTATCTTGTCTTATTGCTGTGGCTACTGTTCCCAGAACTATATTGAACAGGAGTGATGATAGTGGACATCCTTGTGTTGCTCCTGATCTTATGTGAAAGTTTTCAGTTTTTGACCATTCAATATGCTGGCTGTTGGTTTCTCATAAATAGCTTTTATTAGGTTGAGATAAAGGCCATCTATTCCAATTTTCTGTAGGGCTTTGACCATGAATGGGTGTGGATTTTGTAAAATGTTTTTTCTGCATTTATTGAGATTGACATATGGTTTTTGGCCTTGAATTTGTTGACATAGTGAATTACGTTTATTGATTTGCGTATGTTAAACCATCCTTGCATCCCTGGGATGAATCCAACTTTGTTGGGGTGTATGATCTTCTTGATAATTCTCTACATTGTTTCCCAGTATCTTGTCGCATCAATATTCATTAGGGAGATTGGCCTATAGTTCTCTCTTTTGGTTGGGTCTTTCTCTCCTTTTGGATTCAAAGTAATAGTTTCTTCCAGGAATGAATTTGGGAGTACTGCTGCCCTTTTGATTTCATTAAAAGTTTGAGAAGTAGAGACATTATCTATTCTTTAAAAGTTTTGAAGAATTTTGTGGTAAAGCCATCAGGACCAGGGCTTATTTTGCTGGTAGTTTTTTTTTTTTTTATTACATTTTCAATGTCACAGGTTGATACTGAGGTACTTAACATTTTTTTCCTCTTCATTCAACTTTGGAAGTTCATATGTGTCTAAGAATCTATCCATTTCTTCTATATTTTCCATCTTATTGCAGTACAAATTTTCAAAGTAGATGTTTATGATCTTCTGACTTCTGCTGGATCAGTGGTGGATTTCCCCCTTTTCATTTCTAACTGCCTGGACTTGAGCCTTTTCCTTCCTTTTTTGATAAAGTTGGGTAATGATCTGTCAATTTTATTTATCCTTTCAAAGAACCAACTCTTCGATTCTTTGATTTTTGTATTATTCTCTTAGTCTTCATTGCATTAATTTCTTTTTTTTTGTTTAATTGAATTCTTTATTGGTACAATTTATGTACATCTCAAAATCACATTGCATTAATTTCTGCTCTGATCTTTATAATTTCCTCCCGAGTGTGACCTTTGGATTTATCTTGTTCTTTTTCTAGTGGCTTAAGATTCAGTGTTAAGTTTTTTATTTGGTCTTGCTCTGTTTTCTTTGTGTAAGCATTCTCTCCTATGAATTTTTCTTATAGAACTGCTTTCATTGTGTCCCCTAAGTTGCTATAAGTTTTACTGAGATTATAATTTAATTGTAAAAACTGTTTAGTTTCTTCTCTCATTTTTTATGTCCCATTGGTGGTTCAACAGAGTGTTGTTCAATTTCCATTTGTTGTGAGGATTTTGGAATTTCTTTTGCTATTCAATTCCAGTTTCAAGGCACTGTGGTCTGACAGTATACAGGAAATAACTTCAGTTCCTTTGCATGTACTTAAACATGTTCAATGAACTAGAATGTGGTCTATTTTGAAGAATGACTTATGAGCAGCTAAGAATAATGTATATTCTGATTTTGTGGGGTGAAATACTCTGACTGTATCTGTTAAGTCCATTTGTTCAAAGATTTGGTTCAGTTCAAGAATGTCATTATTGATTTTTTGTCCAGTCAATCAGTCTAGTTGTGACCATGGGGTATTGAAATTCCCTACTACTATTGTATTAGTGCTTATCTGGCTTTTCATATACATTGATATGTGTTTTATATAGTTGGGTGAACTAGAATTTTGTGTATAAATATTTATGAATGTCATCTATTTCTCTTGGATCATTCCCTATATAAGGATGTAGTATCCTACTCTGTGCCTCTTAATCTGTTTGGGATTTTTGTCTGCAAATATGATAGCTTCTGCTTTTTTGCAGATTCCCATTGCTTGCAGAATTGTTTTCCTTCCTTTTACTTTCAGTTTATGGTTTTCTTTCTGAATTAGGTATGTTTCTTGTATGCAGCATATTATAGGATCTTGTTTCTTAATTCATTCTGCCAGTCTGTGTCTTTTAATTGGCTCATTGTAGCCACTGACATTTATGGTTATGACTGATATGGACTGATTTAGAGATGTCATGATGTTTTTCTGTTCTTGGTTCTTTTATTCTTTGCTTTTGCTCCTTTCCATTCAATTTCTTGCCTTGTACAATGGATTCAGTCTGCTGACTCTCAGGAGTTTGTAACCTTCATTGTTTTTTTCCAAGACAGGTTTTGTATTTGTGAAGTTCTTCAGGTGATCTTTGTCATTGAAGTATCTTATATCCCCACTGATTTTGAAAGATAGTTTTGTGGAATACATTAATCTAGTTTGGAGGTTGTTTTCTTCCTAGTCTTGAAACACTTCACTCCAGGCTCTGCTTGTGTTGAGTGTTTGGGCTGAAAAGTCTGCTGCAATCCTGTTGGACTTCCCTGTGTATGTAGTCTTTTTCTTTTCTCTCACTGCTTTCAGTATTTCATTCTTTTGTTGGATATCTAGAACTTCAATAATTATATGCCTGGGTGTACTTTTTTATATCATGGCCATTTGAAGTGCTATATGCCTCATTTATATGTATGTCCAATACTTTTCCTTTTCCTGTAAAATTTTCTGCCTTTTTATCTGTGAACAGTTTTTTAAATATATTTTGCATTGTCTCCTCTTCTTCATTGACTCCAATCAGTCTTATGTAATTCTTCTTTGTATTTTATAGGAGCTATTGGATTGATTTCTCATGGTCCCTGACATTTTCCACAAATTATGTCTGATAGGAATAGGGCCATTCTATCTCTCCATAGTCACCTTATAACATCCTCACAATACAGATAACTACAGGTTGCTGAGTGTACCATGGACTTACTTTTTATGTTGCACATTTTATGGAGAATGTCTTCCTTTAGAGTTCTTGCATGGCTCTATTCAAATAGTACTTACTTATCTTTCATTAATAATAATTCTTTGTAAGACTAGTTTAGTTTTTCTGTTCCTTCAGATGTGAAGTTCAGGCATAGATTATAGTGAATGAAAAATGAATTGTCTAAAGATCTCATTTGTCATTAAAATCTAAAGGGTAAACTTTATTTTTATTACAGCAAAGCTTTTAGAATAAAGTGAAATGATGACTTCTGTTTTTAGTATAACAAACTCTGAAGTCTTATATCCACCAAGTGACAATGATACAAGAAGAAAAGTGTTATATTTTGTGTTCTGATGTCCTAAAGTCTCATGTGTCTACAGATGGAGGTTTGTCATAAGTGGTTAAATCTACTACTCAATGTAGTCTGAATAAGATTTTTAAAAAGCAGAAAGACATTCTTAATTCCATTTGTGCTTTGGTAACACTAGTGCACCATGAACTGTTGTCCCTCTGTCATGTGTCATCTTTCCTTGGAACTAGCCAATTATAGATTGAATCTCTATAAACTATGAGCCAAAGAAACCTTTCCTCCTTTAATTTTGGGTTTTAAGTGTTTTGTTTCAGCAGTGAGAAAAGTAACTAAGAAAAAAGGTCAGTTTTACCTCACATTTTGTAGAGGTTTCAGTCTACAATCAACTCTCTCCAAAGCAGGGTGTCATAGAAGAGAGGAACTAGTCCATGCAAAAGTAGGCAGTGAAGAAGCAGCAGCAAGCTTCCTTTTTCCTTTGATTTCATCCAGGCTACCAGCCTTTTGGGTGATGCTCCACCACCCGGGGTGGACCTTTCATTTTTTGCACCCAGAACTGTGCTAAACCAATTTAGTTATCACACACCCTTACTCCCAATATCACACACTCTAGAGTCAGACCTTCCATAAAGCCCCATCCATGAAAACATGAAACTTTAGGGAAATATCTGGATATCAAGCATAACACCACTGATGTCAGTCAGACTCACTTCCGTTTTCCTGCTGAGGAAACTAAGACTTGGTTTACATGCATGACTAAATTGTGCAGTAATACAGAGCTATAAATTCCATCAACCTCTTCTGTCACGCTTTACTTGATGCTTTTCTTAGTACACTAATAGTTCTAAATATGTTTAGTGCTATGAACCACTTAATAATACAGTGAAGCTTCTGAACCTCTTCTCAGAATAATACTTTTAAACAAATAAAATATATAAGATGAAAATAAATTTATCAAACGTATTTGAAAATCATGATATAGTAAAATCTGCAGTTCCAAAACCATTAATTAGAAAGAGCTACTGGCACATTTATTAAGTACTCTAATTTTGAAGTAACAAAAAGCATAAATGATATTTTGAGGTAGCTGCAAGAAATGTGATTTCTATTGATAAAAATGTTACAGGCACTAAAAATTTAACTCATAAATTTGTTTTGTTTCTAAAGACTTCAGATGATAATTGAAAGAAATGCTACATTTCAGTTAGCATAGTAGAAATAGATGGAATAATTTCCTTATATAATTTATGGGATCAATATATAAAAACCTGCATATGTGATAAAACTGTATGGAAGTATCACACACAAACACACACTAAAAAGGGCTTATAGATACAAAGCTGAGGATATCTAAGTAGAAGCAGCAGTTTGCATAAAGGCTAATACTCTAGGTATTATATTGTAATATAATCTCCACGATATTGTCATTGGAGGAAATTAACAAAAGATACACATAATTTCTCTGGCTCTTACAAATTCCAGTCCATCTACAATTCTATTTAAAAACTTCGGTTAAAATCCATACTCCAAGAGAAGAACCACATTATTAACAAAATATTGAAACGATATTTCCCAGTGTTCCAGAAGGCATGATCTAAGGCATATTAATGGTCTTGAAAAGTCAAGCAATTAAAAAGTCTGTAATTTAAACTTGTCCAGCAGTATTTGCACCCACCAAAACACTTATTTCATGCAATACTTATCATAATGTATCTCTGCAGAGTCCATTTTCAAGGGGTTGACCTTTCCATCTCAGGATCAGGTTAGCCCTTATCACAGCATCCATTCAAAACACTGAAGACAGCATTTGAGTTAGGATATTTCAGTAGATTGTTCCTACTCTTCATTCATCCTAACTTTTGACTTACATGGTTGGTAAAACTGCTTGTTTGGGAGAAGAAACAACCAGGTGAGACGGCTCTGTGGGTGTACTGTAACTCTTCCACACTAGTTATTTTCCTTTGCAGTTCAGTGAGCTATATTGAATTGAAAATTAATCTGTCAATTACCAAAGCAAAAGAAAAACAAAAATGTTCTAAAAAAATAAAGAAATCAATTTAAAGGAGCATAGAAAAAAATTCGATAAAAATGTATTCACTATGATCCAAAAATTTCTCCACAATATACTCACATTTGAAGAGTGCTCATTTATATTCTTAGTGAAAATAATTCTAGGTTATTTTATTCTGAATATCAATTCTTTGAACTTTTCTATACCAACATTTCTGATGACTCATTACCTGGAGAAGATAAAACTTAATTCATTTTGATTCAGTACAGTGTGGTGAAAAGAAATGAAACACGAAATTGGGATTCTAATTATGTCACTTAACTGCATGACCTTAAGGAAGTCATTTTACTTCTCTAAGTAGCTTCTTTACCTATAAACTATGCATACTTTCTTACTTGGATTCATAATTGTAAGGAAAAATAGTGGAAATATATTATAATGTGAAAATTAAAAGATGTAGAATTCCTTAAATAAAGTAGAAAGTTTAGATCACATCACTTTAAGGGAAACAGTTCTAGAGAGCTACTGTTATATTTGAGCTAACAAAATATCCATTATGCTCAAATTACTAACATTTACTGAGTCCTTATATTGTAGTTTTGTATGTTTTACATGTACTAATTACTTGAGTCTTTGCTGAAATATTTAAGATAAATGTTACTGTCATATCTGTTTCAGAGACACAGAGAAAGCAAGCAATTTGACCATGGTCACATAGCTAATGGATGGAAAAGCAGGGATTGAACCTGTGCAGTTGTATGGTCTCTGAGCAAAAGTAGAACATTTAGCACCATGTTCCTGAAATGTTACTTTTTCATGCAGAGAACTGTTGCCAAATCAAGGTGACATTGTAAGCTTGCCAAGACTTGACTATTCAGGTAGGTGTAATCTAAAGAACAACGGAAACTGTGCAAACCAATGTTATTTGTAGATGGTCATGCCAAGTCAGCTCATTCTTGGAATGCTTGCCATACAGTGAAACAAAGCAAGCTAGTGATATCACTGTTTGTGTAATCTAATATATAAAGTCCTTTCCCAGGAACCAAGTGCAGAACAGAACAATATGAGGAGGTTAAGTACTATACTCTAGACAGCCACCACTCCAAAAATTGAGTACTCCCTAAAGATTCGCCTGATGGAGTCATCGCCAGACCTTCTACCAATTTCCTCGTCTAGCCCAAGGATAAGAGTGTAGGGTTGATGGTGGGTTCCTAGACAGTTTATGCAAAGAAGATGAAGCAGGATAGGACTTGACCTTGTCAAACATTTCTTTTAGAGAGTTGGGGCTGTGAGTAATCTCTGTGTAGAAGAAGAATGCTGAATGTTCTGTTACATTACTTAACCAGTGATTCAATCATTCATGCTTAAATAATGAAAGTCCAATAGTTTGTATACCAAATCTCAAGAGAAATTATCTAGTTAACAATATTATATACACATTGTTATAAATTGTTATGTCCTTGACTCATTGGCAAAGAGTACTGGAATCTTTAGATTTGAGACCCTCCCATACCATACCATATGTAACTCTTCTTTCAGCTTCTCTAAAAGTGTATCCTTTTCACTATTGTAAAGTTGTTATACTACAAATAAGTTTTATGAGTACTACAAAACATTGCAGTGAATTACTGAAACTGATGGAAGAAGGGAAAACTATAAGTCTGTTGGTTGGAAATGTGGATGGCAATGGGAACTCCTAAACTTGTGGCTGGTCTATAAAATGAATTAATTTTTCAGAGGATTGTGCCCCTAGGCTGTGAAGTTTAACCAAACTCCAGGTAATTAGAATTAGAGGTCACTGTGACAGTTCAAATGTGATTTGTCTTACAGTCTTACACCCTAAAGATTTAAAGGAAGTTGGATACTGAATATTCGCATAATGTACAAGAATTTTCCAAGTAGCTCTTTCTATAATATAATTTCAAATATGTCAATTTTATAAATCATAACAATGTTGAATTCTACAACATTAATTTCAGTCATTAAACAAAACATAATCTATTAAATTATACACCTCAGTACACGAGTGAATTTTTTGATGCAAAGTAAAACTTTCATAAATTCTTTCTTTATGAAAATCAAAGCCTTTCAACTAAGATATTTTCATAATATGAGTAAACTGATTATATCTATCAGTGTTTTGTCATGTTAGACAGGTAATTTCAAAACAAATTTTAATTTGTTTTAATTGCTCAATCCAAGCAAATGTAAAAATTAATATTCCATCTATAGTCTTTAAACTCAACTCATAGTGACATAAACATGGTTAGGATGAAATCTCAAGTATGTATAAATACTTAAGTATATATAAGTACATATATTATAATGTTGAGTTTTGAGTATCATTACAGTTCTACAACTATATTGAGATATTGAAAGCTGTTATCAAAATAAAAGAAAGGCATTTCTTTGTTGACTGTAATAGATTTTCTGTATTTAACTTAAAGAAAACACATCCCATTAAAAAGAAGGCTAGAGTGAAATAAGGATTCTAGTAATTAGTTGAACTCACCCCCAACATTTAGAGACTAAGTCGATTTGTTTAGTGTTTCAGAAAGAAGCCAAGACTATCCAATCTGATTTTCTATTAAAGTGAAGGATTATTGACCATTGGTACTTAGTTCACTTTCCAATCTTCATGACAAAGAGCAGTTTTAGATTTAGTGGTTCATTCATCTTTTCAACAAATGTTATTGATTACTCATTATGTACCAAACACTGTGTTAGGCACTAGCAAAACAGATGTAAACAAACATACACAGACAAACATACACTTCCTGCCCCTGAGGGGCTCTTATCTAATAGGAGAAACAGCCAACAGTGCAGAAAACTAAAATACATTAAAGGAAATTCTATAAAAGTGATAACCAAAATGTTCTATTGGTTTAGAGAAGATGGAGCACTTGACTATCTGAGAGTGGCAGAAAGTGATTCATGGGGGAGAAGGAAGACAGGTCAATGCTTCAAACTGGAGCTTGGAAAAAAAAAAAACAACAAAACAGGACAAGGGAGGAGACTTGCAAAGATAGAATAGAGTCATAACAGTCACAGTGACTATCCTGACTGCTTTACTGGAACTGAGGACATTCCTGGGACATAAAACTTGGAATGAATACCAAGAAAGTTACAAGAAAACTATGCTAAGGTGCTTGACTTGCAAGGAAATAATATTCATTGATTAGGTTAGGAACAGCATTCTTAGAAAGATATAGATACATAACACATAAAATACATACACACTCTTTTAAAACTTTTTTTGTGTTTCAGGCACATGGTATATATATGCCTACATGCATTGTAAGTAAAAGTCAAATCAAGCAGTTCCTCATTCTTTATTTCAACATTTACTTAGATTTTTGAGCAAGTATCTGCTTATTAGAGAATATGTTAGAATCTTTTGTATCAATGAATACAACTTATGAACAAAAAAGTTATGGTGGTTTTAGTAATTTTCTTGTTGTTGGGGTACAAAAGAGAGGATTTTATTGGCTTAGAGTTTCAAAGATCTAGCTCCACATATAGTTAGCTGTCTCTAAGGTAGAAACTTAGAGGAAATCTCACATCACTACATCCCAAAAGCAGAGAAAGAAATGAAGAGCCACAAAGGGTCGTACACTCATCCCAGGCATGCCCTTCTTTGACCCAGCTCTGATCAGGACCCAACTACTAACAGCATATTGAGCTAGAAACATATCAGTAGATTAACCAATTGATAATATAGGGCCCCATGATCTAATCATCTTCCAAACACACGAGGCTCTGTGAGACACCTCACATCTAAACACTGACTTACCTCTTTTGGCCCCCAAAATACTCACGCCCATCTTGTTATGTAAAATATTTTGTCTATCTCTAAGAGTTAGCAAAGACTTAAAAGCTTCAACTTTGCTGGAAAGTTCAAATCCAAAGTCTCCTCTGAGACACAAGGTAAACACTTAGCTATGATAAGCTATAAATTTTTTTTAAAAGTTAAACATTGCTGTCATACAATGGCACAAGGCAAACATTCTTATTTTTAAAAAATAGGAGAAATAGGGGGATAAATGGAATGGGACAAAGCAATAACAAAATCCAGCAGGACAAACACTATGTCCTGTAGTTTCATGTTTAATATTTGGGAAAAGTTTTAAAGAGATGCTAACTTCAATTGGCTTTTTTGTTAAGTATCTCTTCGTAGTATCACTTGGTGTGGCTTTCAAGGGATCTCTTGGGGTGACTCAGCTCACTGTCATATTTTTCAGCAAATGATCCACATTCCTGTATCTCCAGCTTACTGGGCTTTTCCCTGAACTCTCAGCTTTACTCTCAGTGTCATTCACTGACCTTTCAAGGATACATTGCCTGGCCTTACAAGCTTTTTTCTGAATTCTGAGTGGAAGCTTCCATGCCCCATAACTCTTGCATTCTGCATGCCTGTAAAACTAACATCATATGGGTGATGTCAAGTTCTGTCACAAGCAGTAGATGAGGTTTCTTGCATCATGGCTGCAGAGGCCTTTGAGTGACTAGGTGGCTGAGCACTGTGGACTGAATACTGGGAAACCAATTCTGGAGCAGGGATCTCTCAGGTTGCCTTCTCAAAGCAAAGTCTCAAACTGCTTCCTTGGATCTGTGAAGAATACTATCTTGTGAATTCCTGAGATACCCACAAAACATTTTTACTATTGTCCTAATGAAAAGTATTTGGCTTCTTTTTAATGCCTTTTTTTTTTTTTCAGTCACCAACCTTTCCTTTGTTCCAATTTTGCAAGTGCTTCCATTCCGGCAAAAATGAAAACATTTCTTTTTTAATCCTGTTTGTTAATGTCAATCTAGGAGAAGACTTCCAGCAGTACCCATACTACAACCCAGATGAACACTGGTTTGCGTTGAAAGTTCCTCTACCAGATTGATTACCACAGTTTCCAGCAAATGTAGACAAAATTTGTGCTGAATCAAAACTCACATAACCTTGAGTTTACCTACTAATGGAGATTTTGTTCCCATGTAAAACTTCCTGAACTTGGACTTTATCATCTACATTTCATCCAACATTCTGGTCTTTTGAGCAGTGATGAGCCTCTCCCATTAAGATTGGTTTAGACAACTCTAGGGGTTTTCTGATTGACATTTCCAAACCTTCCAAATTCCTCCTGCATCCCAAAAGCCATTTTTGTAGGGAACAGGGGAGGAAATGTTACTAGAATTCTTGAAGTGAGTCTCAGTCTCCTGTGAGCCCTGACAGGACAAAATGGATTAATGAATTAAGACCAAAAAATGAGACTTTGAAGAACCTGAGCTTTAGACCTGAGCAATACTGATCTGGGCAGCAAGCAAGAAAAACCCCAGTTTGCCACACATTTATTCAGGACATCAGGAGTAACAGATCACTCAGAGGACAGCAGGAAAATCCTAGTACAATGAAGAATTTATGTAGATGAAGATTTTGTTCCTCCCCATGATGTCTCCAGCTGGTATAATCCTTCCCTGGAGCATCACAGTATCATTGAAACACTGAGGTTTTAGCTGTGATCAGAGGCACAAATGGAGTTATTTCTTGAAATATCATAGCTGACCTGTAGGCAGAGAAACTAAACCTAATCATAATTAAATCATGAAATTATTTTTCCCAAAATTATGTAGAATTTTAGTCACTTCCTCATTGCTGGGACATGATTACCAATATCTGCAGCTTAAAGGAGGAGAGTTTTATTTTGGTTTACAGTTATAGTTGTCTCAGTCCATCCATGATCAACTGGCACCAGAACAAAATTATGGTTGTAGATCCCGAGGGAGGACAAAAGCTCAATCATAGTAATTAGAAAATAGATTGAGAAGGAGAATCTGGAACAAAAAATATACCCTTCCAGTGAGCCACCTCTAACCAAGCCCCATTTCTTAATTACAAATCAGCTATATCACCCACATGATACACTCACCTTCCACATACATGAGGCTTTGAACAATACATCAGATCTCAATCTGGGGATTTAGATTTACTGGGGATCGAACCAGGGACCTTGTGCTTGCTAGGCAGGCCCTGGAACCACTGAGCTAATCTCAAGCCCCTCTGATTAACTTTCTTATCTGTACTATGGGATCATAACAGCACTTTTTATGAGATTTGTTGTGAGGACCAAATAATGATGCTACATTATAAATCACTGAGCTTATCTTTTGCTATGTAACACAATTTTTTTTTGTTTTCTTAATTCTAAGCCAGAACAAACTTATAAGAAATAACATCAACTGGTATGGCTCGTGTATAGATGTCTCCCCAAAACCTCTTGAACTGATGGCTGGGGCTGTTCAGAGTTGCCTGGATCTAGGACATGTAAATATGGATGTGGGTGTGAGATAGCTCAGTGGGTCCACTGACTAGATCAGCACAGCTCTGAAGAGATTTACTGAAAACAGAAGTATTTCCCTGGGTGAGAGTACCAGCAGTAAACAGATTTGTAACTTGAATATAATAAAGAGGAAAAGAAGGTTTGCCACTGCTACTTTCTCCTTCCTGCTGCCATAGGATGGATAATTTCTCCCCTGCCACCACCCTCTGCCATGCTGCCCTGCCTGAGAGCCAGCTTACTATTGACTCCTACAAACCACTAGCTAAAATAACCTTCCTTCTCGTAACTTGTGGGAGTTTGGTATTTTGTCCCAACAACAATAAAGTATCTAACTCAGTAAATGAAAAATAATTTAAAAATTGTGATTTAACTTAACTAAAAGGCATAAGCAATATTGCCACAGTGGACTTTCATAGTCAAACAGAAGAAAAGCCTACAGATATCTTTTTTTTTTTTTTTTGAGACAGGATCTTGCTTTGTAGTTCAGGCTGGCCCTGAGCTCACTATGTAGCTCAGGCAAGCCTTGAACTCAGCAATCCTCCTGCCTCTGCCTCCCAAGTGCTGGTATTATAGGCGTGAGCCACCATGCCCAGCAGACATCTCATTTTTTGTAGGCTTCTTAATTTAAAGTTAGGCTTTATTATTCAGTGTATAATGCATATAGCATTTTATTATGATCTCACTGATAAATTTCTGTATTTACATCTACTATCATTTTCCCAGTTATACCTGAAGCACATTATTTTCCATAACCTAATTTATGAAATGTGCACAGTTCATAGATTAAGAAAGTTAAAATGTATTACAAAGTTCCTTGTTAAGATTTTGAAAAGTGAGTTTGAGAAGACAGACCCATTGTAACCTCCTTCGCCCCTATTCACCTTCTGTTTGGAGTAATATTGTCCAAAATTCTTTGGGAAGTTAGTATTACCGAAATGTGAATGTGAATTCAAAATAATCAATGGATTAATTTGAAGGTACTTTAAAGCTTTTAGTGATTACTTTTTCTACTTTGATTTCAAGAAATATGAATAGCAAAGTAGCATGCAGTGGACTAAAATTCTAAACTGACAAAATGTGTTAATTTAGGAAGTGTACATTTGTGCAAAGTAGAGTGTCATGCCAAGACATATTTATTTTCACATAGAGAGTTCCAGTATGGTGATAGGATGCACATAATCAGGTACTAACTTCAGTCCTATTATATTTTTGTTTAGGGAAAAATAAAAAGCTATCTTTAAGCACTGCAATTTCAGACACTCTTCATAAACACTATGAATAAGTGTCCAGGTCCAGTAAATGGACTTAATGTCAACAGCTGTTGTGGCTATTTTGGCATGCTAAGTACTTCTGTTTTGTAATGTTTACTTAATCTAATTCAAAGGTTTGCAAACTATAGCAAATGAGTCAGTTCAGCCTGCTGATTTTTGTTAAAGTGTTATTTGAACACATCCTCCCATGACAGTTCTTTTTAGTGTATTGCTTATTTTTTTGCCTTCTGAAAGCAAAGCTAAGTAGCTGTGAAAAAGATAGAATTATCATTTCTTTTTATTGGTACGTTATTGGTACATTATATATACACATCACAATCACACTCCACATTAAGAATTTGTATCAATATATGACACAACTTAATTCTCATTTTTCACCTCCCCTACCCACCCTACCACCCTCCACCCCTATATACACAAGCTTTGTTTCCTTCTGTTTTTACCATCACTTTTTTTTCTTTCCTCATTACTTACCCCTAAACCTCATTTCCCTTTGAATATTTACTATTTCACAATATTGATCATGCATCATTTCTTTTTGTAAAATGTGGGAACCAGGGGAAGGGAACGTAACTAGAACCTTTCATTAGGTTCTAGTCTCCTGTGAGTCGGCGGCACACGGCGAAATAATAATTAATAAGTAGGCAGAAACGAGGTTCAGAGAGGCTAAATTTGGGCCTGATCCATGCTACTCTGGGTAGCAAAAGACCCCAGGCCCCAGATCACCACACCTTTTATGCAGCACCTCTTGAGTAACAGAATGTAACAGCCCTGTGGGCAGGGCAGACACCTCCAATAGTCCTAGAGACATTATGCAGATGAAGATCCTTCTGGGCTGGGCAAACACCTCCAATAGTCCTAGAGACATTATGCAGAGGAGGATCCCCCTGGGCAGGGCAGACACTGGCAATGTAGTAGTTCAGCCTTGAAGCATCACAGCATGTGAGACGACCAGAGTCTTTGTTGTTAGCAAAGGTGAAGGGAGTTGAGTCCAGAGTCCATCTGCACCAGGAAGGCCTGATCAATTTTGACCTTCCAATTATTTCTCCCAAAACATGTTCCCAACAGTAAAATGCTGTCTTCTAGTTTAAATCTTTCAGAGCATTACATAATATATTATCTTGAATCTCCTTTGACCCAGTAGATGTTTCACCAAGCCAAATTTGATTTGGGGGATTTTTTTCATTTATGACATTTTCTTTTCTTACTGAAATTCATGTACATTTAGTATAGACTTATCAAGCACATTTAATTACTATATAAATTGTGCATCTGTTTTCCTTCAAATTTCATAGATATCTTAAATTTAGTCATCTCCTTTTAATGTATATTATTTAAATCCTGTCATGCATGATCATTATAATCATTGTACCAAAATAGTCATTCAGTTCTTGGCAATGAGATATGGTAATATCTTATTCCACTTACCTTTCTGTAAGCTTCTCTAGCTCATCTCCTTTTTCTCAGTTTCTGTGAATGTTTTCTTGGCTAACTCCTATTCTTATATTTTGTGTATTCACAAAACATTTACTTATTCCCTAGTTTAAACTAACCATCTGTTACTGCTAACTCCAAAAAGAACACTAAAATAACCTGTTTATCAATCAGAAGTGAATTTATTACTTGTAATAAAAGAAAACAAAACCTTCACAGATTCTCATGTGTCTTAGATGGAAAATATCAAGGATGATATTTATAAGACAGTTATGTATAGTTTTATTTAATTGAATTCTTTATTGCTACAATTTATACACATCTCACAATCACACATAACATTGGGGAATTTGTACCAATATATGACACAAGTCAATACTCATTTTTACCCATATCCAATGCAGGAAGGAATGGAACTTGAGAAAAGTTGTTACATAAGTGTTTAGATTGCTGAATATGCAAGGGAAGATTTTTGAAGTGTTTTCATAATTATCTGATAACCAAGCACTTTGGCCATTGAGTGATTTTTCATTCACAGAGTAAAGCTATTTATACATATGAGCAATATCTTAACATTTTTCCTTTATTGAGTTTATTGGTACATTTCAAGTACACATTATGATCATATTCATCACTGAGAATTTGTACCTGTACATGATATATCTCGATTCTCATTTTATCTCATCCGTCTGCTTTCCCTTCAAGCCCCCACTCCTACATACATAAACTTTGTGTTTTTTTTCCTTTTTATTGTCTAGTTTTTTCTTCCCCTTTTTTGTTCTCTCCTGCCCCTCCCCAGTTCCGCTTTACCTTTAAAGATTTTCTTCCTATTTCACAGTATTACACATTTTGGACCTTGTTTACACTTTTAGTTTTGCACACAACAGAAATGATAGGCTATTTACACATGTGTGTCTTATTAATTTTATGTGAGTATGGCCTCCATGTGCATTCATTTATCTATAAATGTTTCAAGTTTATGGCTGTGTACTATTGCATTTCATAGAAAAACCACATATTATTTATCCATTTACCAATGTATGGGGTTTTTGGTTGTTTCCAAGGCTAAACTATTACAAATTGTGCCTCTGTAAACATGGGTGGGTGGGTATTGCTGTGGTATGAATATATTCAGCACAGGAAGAGCAGGATCAAATGGGACCTCTAATCCTAGTTTTTTAGGAATCCCCACAGTGATTTCCACAATGATCAAACCAGTCTACTTTTCTACCAAAAGTGGAGGAGAGTTCTTTTCTCTCCACAGCCTCACAGGCATTTTTAATTGGTTCATTTCTTGCTGCTAGTCATTCTTTCTGGAATGAACTAGAATCTCAGTGTTGTTTTCATGTGCAGCTCTCAAATGATAAGTGATACTGAACATGTTTTCATATGTTTATTTGCTTATTTTACTTCATCTAAAAAAGTGTTCATTCAGATGCTCATTTTGGAATTGGGTTTTTATATTTGTGTGGTCTGATTTTTTTATGTTATTTATGTATTCTAGATGGTAGTCCTTTGTTTGAAGAACAGTTTGTAAAAATATTTTCCCCACAGTGTAGATTGCCTTCTTACTCTTAGTGGTTTTTCTTGTTGTGCAGAAGGTTTTTGATAAGATGAGATCCCAGTTTTTGATTCTTCCTGCTAGTTCCCATGCTGCTGAGATTTTGCACATAAAGTCTTTACCTATGCAAAGTTGAGAAGAGTTCCACCTAACCTATCTTCTAGCACACAGGATTTCCATTTTAATATGTTGGTCTGTAATCCACTTCAATTTTAGTTTGGCACATGGTGAAAAATACAGGTCAACTTTTAATCTTGGCAAGATTGAAACCCAGTTTTTTTTTTTTTTTTTTTTTGTTTGTTTACTACCATTTGTAAAAGGGACTTTCTTTCCTCCATTAAGTATATTTGGCTGCTTTGTGAAAGATGAGGTGGCTTAGTATGCATGGAGTTTCTACATCTTCCACTGATCCTCAGGTCTGTTTCTTTGCCAGTACCATGCTGTTTCATCACGCCAGCCTCATAGTATTTTTTCAGCTTGGGGATCGTGATACCCCTGCTCTATATTTGTTGCCTAGCTAGGTCTCTTCTGATTCCAGATTAATTTTTAGATTATTTTCTCTAGTTCTGTGAAGAATACTGTTGAGATGTCAATTGGGATTACGTTGAATCTAAACAGCAGTTTTGGGAGACTGACCTTTTTTTTTTTTTTTTGTGCTTTTTGAAACAGGGTCTCGCTTTGTAGTTCAGGCTGGCCCTGAGCTCACTATGGTGCCCAGGCAAGCCGCCGTGAACTCAGCAATCCTCCTGTCTCTGCCTCCCGAGTGCTGGGATGACAGGTGTGAGCCACCACATCCGGCATTGTGGTATGCGGTGTTGATTGTTGTTGGGCATGTCTCCATGCCCAGCATTATATGTGGTTACTGGGGATCGAACTCAGGACCTTGCGCTTGCGAGGCAGGCGCCAGAATGACTGAGCTAACCCTCCGGCCCTGTGACTGACCACTTTCATGATATTGGTTCTCCCTACCTAGGAACAAGGGATTTCTTTCCTTTTTTCAATATCCTCTTCAATCTCATTTTTCAGAGTCCTGTAGTTTTCAGAGTAGAGGACTTGCACCTCCTCTCTTAAACTCCTTCCTAGATATTTCATTTTCTTAGATACACATATATATAAGAAACTATTGATTTCTGAGTCTTGACCATGCATCCAGCTACTGTACTGAATCTGGAAATTAAGTCTATCCATCCTTTGGCTGAGGTTCTGGGATCTGCTATACAGAGTATCATGACATCAGTAAATAATGACAATTTAAACTTTTCCTTTCCTATCTTTATTCCCTGTACTTATTTTTCTTGCCTAATTACTGTCACTAATGTTTCTAGATCTCTATTGAACAGAAGTGCTAATAGTTGACATCCTTGTCTTGTTCCTGATTTTAGCATGAAAGATTTCAGGTTTTGACCATTTAGTGTGATGCTGGCCATTTTTTTTTCATAAATAGCTTTTATAAGATTGAGACTGTCTATTCTAACTTCCTGTCGGGTTTGAATCATGAATGAATGTTGGATTTTTGTCAATGCTTTTTCTACATCTATTAAGACAACAATATGCTTTTTGTCTTTGACTCTGTTAATATAGTGTATTACATTTATTGATTTACAAAGGTTGAACCATCCTTGTACCCCTATGAGGAATCCAACTTGGCCAGCATACACAATCTTCTTGATGATCCTCTGTATTTCTTTTGCCAGCATCCTATTGAGAGTTTTTGGTTCTATGTTAATGTGGGAGTTAGGCCTGTAGTTTTCTTTCTTGGTTCCTTTTGAAATTAATGTAATGGTTGCTTTGAGGAATGAACTTTGTAGAATTACTTCTCTTCCAATTTCATTAGAGTTTGAGGAACACTGGCATTAACTCATCCTTAAACTTTTAGTAGAATTCAACAGTGAATCTATCAGGACCAGTACTTTTCCTTGTTGGTGGATTTTTCATTATGTTTTTAATGAAGCAGTATCTTAACTTGAAATTTTTAATGAAGCAGTATCTTAACTTGAAAAAGCCAGCTAGTTGAACAGCTTCTTGTTCAGATAAACAATTGCACAATTTCATTCTTTATGCAAGAATTTCCAGAAATAATAATGCTAAGTATATACTACTTATAAAAAGTTTTTCTCACTTTTTTCCCAAAATTTTCAGATAGTATCTGTGTATCACAGTTACATTTACTCTGGCTGACTAATATGTCATTTCCTACTCTCAATTTTTATTCTATCAATGATACTATTGTGTTTCAAGAATCCTCTGGTTGAAACTTAGCACCAAATTGTAAGTCTTTCAAAGTATCTGTCGATATACAACTACTTAGAAATTGCTACGTATTTCTTTAATCAAATTGTGTGAAGTATGATGAGGATGGCCTTTGGAAGGAGTAACAGAGCAGCAAGAGGCTATTCCTCCGGTTAAGGAAAAAAGGTATTTCCTGAATGAAAGTATAGTCATGTAGGTCGACGCACTGTAATAGTTACTTAGCCTGATTTTAAGGTTATACAACCTTAAATACAACCTTTTAATAATGCAATGTGAAAAAAAAAGAGTTTAAATTATCAGATAAAAAATTGAAAAAGAGAAATTTGGAGATGAAGAGCAAAGCCAAACATAAAGTTTGCAATGCTATTCAATGTTTTAATTAAATTTATAACTGAGAGGTCCATACAAAATAAATTTCATTATGCAATAAAGGATGAATAATGTTTAGTTTAATGACCCAATACCTCAAGTAGGAAAGAAGAATATCTATTCATGGATTGAAAGTGATAAATTCTTGCCATCTTTGTAAAGCATGCTGAAACAAAATGTCACTCTTCTTTTCTACATTGAACTCAGAAGGTAGCCCTGTAGGGATTATAGACCTCTTATCTGATTGAGTCCCTTGAGAAACATCAACTCCATCCATCCTGTTGGCCATCCCCATCAGTATTCTTGGTATGGATATTTTAACAATTAGGAAATCATTGATTTTGGCCCCCATCAACAATGAATTCTTCACTATAGCAAAGATGTCTGAACTGTTTCAGCAGTTATGTGAATATCAGGTTCTGATAAAAATGAGTAGCCTTCAGTAGTGTAAAGAAAATAGAGGTTACCTATTCTGAGACATAAAAAAATAAACCGACTACAAGTTAAAACAAATTGGAGGCCAAATTCTAAGAAAGCTACACATTTACTTGATAACTAATTTATAGGTAATAGATAAAGTAAGCCCCCTCTCATCTCCTCAAGTCAGCTTTCCTTGGAAGATTTACTCTGAAGAAAGTACAGTTACATTATTCTGACATAAATAGAAGGTTGTAAAAGCCTTATACTCCTACCAAGTTGTAATATTTTCAGTAAAGTGAGAGTAGAGGGCCAGAGAGCTTTCCAACCTATAGTACTGAATATAAGGTAATAACTTGAGTTTGCAGTACCTCACTCATGTAAAGACCTTTGATTTTAAGCTATTCTACAAAGAAGTGAGGATAAAACTGTCATGGTACTGGAGCAAAATCAGAAATAGGGCTCAAGGGAACAGAAGATAGAAGATATAGAAACGTCTCCCAGCATAGCCAACTATACAATCTTTGACCAAGATACCAAAAGCCTATGTTGGAGAGAAGGCAGTCTGTACAACAAAGGGTACTGGAAAAACAAGATACCTGTTGGCAAAAGATTAAAACTGGACTCATATCTCTCCACAGGTACTAAATTAAATTCAAAATGTTTTAAAGATGTAAACATTAAAATGGAAACTTTGCACCTATTGGAAGATAAAGTAAATAAACATTTAAAGTCACAGATGTTGGAAAGAGTTTTCTAAACAGAATTGCAGTTGCACAAAGAAAGAAGAGCAAGAATCTATGAGTGGAGTTACATCAAATTTAAAATCTTCTCTATAAAAAAGAATACATTAGTAGCATAAAGAGAAAACTTACAGAATTGGAAAATTTTAAGAGATTTTTCTCAGGCAGAAGACTAATATTTAGAATACACAAGGACCGCAAAACTATTAAACCACTTAAAATGAAAGATCCAGGCAAGAAATGGGCAAGTGAAATGAATAAACACTTTACAGAGGAAGAAGTACAAATGGGCAACTCCCATATGAAAAAAAAAGCTCTATATGTCTTGCCATTGCAGAGTTGCAAATTAAAACAGTATTAAGGTTTTATCTTGCTTCTGAAAAAAAATGGCAATCATCAAGAAATAAAAAACTAACATTGGCATGTTTGTGGGGAAAAAGAACCTTCCAGGTTTATTAAAATGTAAACTAGTACAAGCATTATGGAAATTAGTATGGATATTCCCCAAAGAACTAAAATTAGAAATTCCACATGATACAGCTATGCTCCTTCTCAATATGTGCCTCAAAAAGTTCAAGACATCATACTTCAACAGTACATGTACATTAATAGTTATAGCAACACAATTCTTAATTACTAAATTTTTGAAAACAGCATGTATACCCATCAACAGATGATTCAATAAAGAAAGTATGGTATCCATAATTGAATGCCACTGGGCTATGAAAAAGAATAAATTGAAGGCATTTATAGGAAAATATATTATAGAAATATTTTATATAGAAATATATTACAGCAAATATAATACTGAGTGAAACAAAGCAGACACACAAGTTTGAATAGTATATGATAACAAGTAAGAAAGGCAAAGCACAGACTAAGAAAAATAAAAGAAGGATAGAATGAGGCACTGGATCTCCTACAGAGGGGAGGGGTCCAGAAGACCAAGGGCAAGAGGTAAGGAGAAGTGGAAAGTGAAATAGAGTGAAGATATGCCATGCACAGGATCCTAATATCATCAGTGAATGAATGTGAACTAAGATTAATACTACTAGCAAAAGGAGAAAGAGGAAGTAAAGGAGGTGGGAGGACAAGGAGGTAAAAAGTAAACAAGTTGTGTTAGGTAGGCATATCTCCTCCCACAATGATAGTACTCTGCTCATACTGCAAACATGTACTAAAAACAACAACAACAAAACTCTCCTTGAAGAAAACAAGTCTTGCCTTCTTTCTAATTCCTAGCCAATTTAAACAGTTATTTTTCCAATCAAAAATTATTAACATATCTTGTGCAAATTGGCCAACCTTAATGTGTTAGTTTAAGATACTTTACCTGCTAATTAACAGGTCTTGAGTGCTGCTTCAGATAGACTTATCACGTGCTAATTAGTTACTCCTAGGATCTTATTTTTCTTACTCATTACACTGCTTTTTATAGCCCTGACCTATCCTGAAGTAAACTCTTACCCAAAGAATATACCTGAGCAATTCCTGCAGGACCGTCACGAGAGCCCTCCTCTTGCTCCCTAACCTGGCCAGCAGAATGGACAAGTGTGCAGAGCCCAGTCTGACTGTCAGCTTTGCGCCATCATGGTCCTTTCCTCTACCAAATACAGCAGAGATATTTTCTTCCCTAAATTCTCACAACATTTTTGAATCTCATATACAACACATAAAGGTGGTGTGTACCCTGGCTCGATCACAGTCAAGACAGGACATTTTCAATGAATGAATGAATCAGTGAACAAATACACTGATGAATAAATTCAGTTGTCCTGGGCTGCTACTAAATCACTCCAAGCCCCTGGTGTGTATATAGCAGAATGTAATTGGAATAATACCTACTTTATATTACTAATTTCATATCCTTGTCTCAATTACACTTTCCATAGTTCTACTCCATTATTGTTCTTAAGGACTACTTTATACAAGCCTATCACTTACTGAAGTTATCATATATATAATTATCTCCTTCTTTGTCTGATCTCACTGGACTATGAATTTTTAAAAGGCTAACATTTGACATTTTAAATTGCATCCCCAGACGTGGTACCGTGAATATCACGTAGCAAGTCTCAATACATGCTTGCTTAGTGAATAAGTCTACCTTAGCCATTGAAATGGTTAAAATGAAAAAGAATATATAATTTCTCTAAGTATTTGAGTACTGAATTTAATATTATCCTTACTTTCGAAGTTTGCTCAATGTGAAGTTTCCCATTCTATTATTAAATTGTATCGTGTTAAAAGTTAGCTTTTCAAAGGAAATTAATTCCTCAGAGTTAACTGAGCCAGTTGACAATATGGATATGTGTACAAAGGCAAATGAAATGAAAAGTTAAGTACATTACCCTGTCAATTCCGTCAATATTGACAGTTACTCTGGAGCCCACATACAGTTTATTTTTTATATAAATAGTACAGATAATTGTCTCCAATCTAAAAAGAGATAATGACCCCGCATTTGTTACCTACCTGACATAATGAACAATTATGCTGCTATGAAATGAACAATTAGAGTGCATACAGGAATACTCGCACAAGAGTACCAGCAGAATACCCCTATGTCTCTGGCTGCTAAAGTCCTTTAAATTATATATGGAAAATTTAAGAACTATAACCAAAAGCACTTGAAAATACACATTTATATTTCCACTTCTAGTTTTTTTCTAATTCAAGTGATTTTGTATTCTTCTGTTTGTACTTTGCTAAAAATGTTAAAATTATCCCAAGAAGTATATAATAACTTACTGCAAACTAATTAGTATTAACTGATAAGACCATCACCTATTAAAATTATTTATAGGGTTAAATGTTTAAAAATGTGATGATCAAATGTCATTTGAAAGTAAAAATTAAATGCTACTGAGAAATTAGATTTGTTCTAGTTGCAATTAAGGCCAAAATTTAATATTAATTTTTCTGAACTCATAGACATTCAGAAATATTGTGGTTATTTAGTTCTTATTGTCTGATAAAATGAATTAAAAATAATAATTTTGCAAAGGCAAATATTAGTGCTGTGAAATCCACAAAACAAATCTACAGCTAACATCATATCTAGTGAAAAATTCAAAGAATTCATGATAAGAGCAGAACAAAGCAAAACTGTCCTCTTGCCATTGTTTTTTCAATACCATAGTGAAATTTCTATCTAATGAATTAAATGGATATGAGAAGTATGCAAATTTGGGAGCAATACATAAAATTATTTTTGTTCATAGATGTAGAGAATCTGAATTGAAAAAAGGTACCTTGAACTAATATGTAATTACAGCAAATTTGTGAGACACAGTGTTATTATAAAAAAGCAATCAATTTTCTCTGTGCCAGCAATAAAACAGTGAATTTGAAGTTAAAATATACTGACATTTATATTAGTATTACTTCTCAGTTTTTGCTAGGTATAAACTTGACAAATTTTGTACAAGTGCTATAGCTTTCATCTTATCCTCTTAAGAATGACCACCATCTAACTGTTGGTGAGGCTTCAGGGTAAAAAGAGCACTTCTGCATTGTTGGTGTAATTTTAAAATAGTACAACTATGCAAATCAATACGGAGAACCCTGAAAAAACTAAAACTACAAATTCCATTTGACCCTACTCTTTCCCTTCTAGATGTCTTCCCCTAAAGTGTTAAACACATCATATTGTATTGTTACATCCATACCCATCTTTTAACAGCACAGTGTATAATAGTTAAACCTTGACTATACCTCCATTGGTCAATAAATAAAGAAATGTAGTTTTTGTGTGCAAAGCAGTATGTACTACTTTGCCATAAATAAATTTGAGTCATTTGTGGGAACCTGGATACAACTTGAAAACATGTTAGATAAAATCATTTAGACATAAAAATATTGCACAGATTTTTCTTATATCAGAAATGAAATGTAAATAGCAAAATAAAAAATGGATAATAGGAAGTAGAGAGACAGATCTTTCTAGCATAGTAAGGGGATCAAGAGATGGAGGGAATTCAGAGAGAGGGAGGGGAAAGGAATTAAGTTGTGTTATGTAATGTACCAACTTCCACACAAGGAATATAAACATTATGTATGGCAAACGTGTACTAATAAAATTAATTCATTAATTAAAAATAGACTGCATAATGAGAAAAACACAGAATTTTCATGAGGGATACCTAGGAAGAACTTTAAAAACTGAAGAGAATTTTCAAGTGCATGCATGGGAAAAATCAGTACCGTCAAGATATCAGCCTACGTGTCAAGGCAATATCAACCAAATTGTTAAAGTTTTTTGTGGATATTAACAGATTATAAATTTTAGCATAGAGAATTACATATGAAAGAGGTAATAGAAAGTCAGAGGAATAACACTTCCCAAACTCAAGACTTGTTACAAATGTATAATAATGAAGACAGTGTGTTATTAGGGGAAGAATGAACAAGTAGATCTAAAGAGTAGAATAGAGTTCAGAAATCTATTCACATAAATACAATCATCTGATCTTTGTTAAAGGAGCAAAGGCAATTGAACGAAGTGAAAATATCTTATCAACAAATAGTACTGGAAAAACTGGCCATAGAAATGCAGTAGACTAAATGTTGTCAACACTCTACACATTTCAGAAAAAGTTAAATGGGTTATACACCAAAATTTAAAATGTAAAGTTATAAAACTGCAGAAGATAACATTGGAGAAAAACTAGGTGAGCTTTGGTATGGTGAGGCCTTCATTTAAAAAAAAAAACATTTATTTAGTGTCATGATCAAATTATTACATTTAACAATCTACAACAGAGGTGGAAAATCATACATGAAACGTCCATGAAAAGATTTGTTTGCACCAGCATCATGAAGTCTACCTATAATCCTAGCACTCTGGAAGGCTAAGACAAAAATTATTGTAAGTTCAATCTAAAAACTTACTCATGCAGTGAGACTCTATCTCAAAAAAAATAATAATAATAAAGCAAGCCATTCTGTTCCTGGCTTGAAGACCTGAGGTCTGCCGAATAGCCCTGCTCCACCCCAGAGACTCGGGTACCCCAGGGGCGCCATTCAGTTCCTAGCTTGGAGGCCTGAGGTCTGCCAACCAGCCCTGCTCCATCCCGGAGACTTGGGTACCTCTGGGTGCCATTCCATTCCCAGCGCAGAGGACTGAGGCCTGCTGACAGGCCCCCACCCCATCCCGGAGCTTCATTGTGAGGACCCAGGCCGGAGAGGAACCAAAGCCATTTCCTGTGTCCCTCCACACCGTAACCGCACCAAGAGACCAGGCAAGATTTAAAAAAGGTGGGGGGGGGAATCTAGCTTCTATTTTGCCATCTACACCTAGATCCCTCTATTCACCTCTTGTCCCCACACCCTCTCCTATCTTCCTGTCAAAAGCAATACCCAGAAATAAAAGACTCTTAGGCTGCCCTATTTGTTCTCCTGTACTATTATAAGAAGGTGTGCAAAGTCTCCATTGGTCATACAGCATACAGTTGGTACTGTTTTATATATGTCATTTTATACTGTATCAACTGCTGGTATATGTGAGGTACTCAAGTCTAGGTGAGCTTCATGAATCTGCTAACCCTATTTCACTCTCCTCCTGTCTCCCTACCTCCCTGATCCCCCCCGTGACCTTTTATCCCCAAAGGGTTCTGGGGGTACATTTACAATCTCCATGGTGTATTCACATTGTTGTTTAATTCTAAATTTTGGCATATGGGCATAGAGGTAATTCATGAGCTCAAAGTCTTCAGATTAGAAATTAACAAAATTTTTCATTTTATTTATTGTGTGTAATGCTGATATTGGCACTGACTGTATTATGGTAACAAAGATGATGTGATTGTTCTGCTCAAATTCCTCCCATGATGTGTTAGAACTGAGAACTCTGAAGGGTCATTACAGATTCAAGGAGGACACCCCAGGAAGGTGCCACATCCAAAGGGCCCCAGATAATAGAAAGAAAGAGACCTGCAACAAACATTGCCCTGTCATCAGGCAAAGAATCAAACAAATAACATTAGTAATAAATAAAGAATAGAAATGAGAAAATATACAAAAAATCAGACACAAAGATCACCGCCGAAGGGAAATTCAGAAAAAAGGGAAATAGGGCAAACAAACTCAAACACCAGAACTCTTGGAGATGGTAACTAAAGTGGATCTAGTGAAACAGAATCAGAACTCATCTCTGTGATCAAAACAGAGATACTGTCCACAGTGAAAGACATCATTAAAGAAGAGATCAGCGAGATGATAGAATCCAAGATAGCAGAAGCAATGGAACCTTTTAAACAGCTTCAAGCAGAGCTCCAGGGAGTGATGAAGGAGAATGAAAGCTTGTGAAGTAGGATGAATGCAGCAGAGAACCGAATCTCAGACCCAGAGGACAGCATAGCAGCCAACGAGCAGGAAAGATATAATCTTTGGAAAAGAGCAAGGGACCATGAGAAATCAATCCAAAAGCTTCTAGATGACTAAAAGAAAAATAATATAAGACTGATTGGAGTCACTGAGGAAGCAGGAGACAGTGTAAAAGATATAAAAAAAGCTATTGTCAGAGATGACAACAGAAAACTTCACAGGAAAAGAAATGGACATACAGATAAATGAGGCCTATAGGACTCCAAAACACCATGACATAAAAATATCTACACCTAGACATATAATTATCAAGGTTCCAGATGCAAAACAAAAGAATGAAATAATGAAAGCAGTGAGAGAAAGGAAGAAAATCACCTATAAAGGGAAGCCCATTAGGATCACAGCAGCCTTTTCAACACAAACACTCAATGCAAGGAGAGCATGGAGGCAAGTATTTCAAGCATTGCAGGAAAACAACCTCCAACCTAAACTGTTGTGTCCTGCAAAACTATCTTTCAGAATAGACGGGGAAATGAGATACTTCCATGATAAAGAACACCTGAAAAATTTCACAAATATGAAACCTGCACTCCAAAACATTCTAAAGAACATCTTGGGAAAAAAAAACACAGAAAATTCCATACCCATGAGACCCAGGAGAATGAATTCATTGGGGTAAACAAGAAACTAAATAGAAAAGGGGAAAAGCAAGGAAGAAAAAACCATGAACAGGGAAACATGACAGCTCTGAATATGTCCATATCAGGCATAACCATTAATGTCAATGGACTCAATGGGCCAATTAAAAGACACAGACTAGCAGATTGGATCAAGAAGCAAGATCCTACAATCTGCTGCATATAGGAAACACACTTAATTCAGAAGGAAACCCATAGACTGAAAATAAAAGGTTGGAAAACAATCCTCCATGCCACAGGAAACTGCAAAAAAGCAGAAGTGGCTATCTTGTTTGCAGATAAAATAGATTTCAAACCCTAACTGATTAAAAGAGATAAAGAAGGTCACTATATTCCAGTACATGGAACAATCCAGGAGAAAGAAATAACAATCATAAATATCTATGCACCAAACTCTAATGAACCCAACTATCTAAAACAAACATTACTGGGCATGAAAAGCCAGTTAACCATGAATACAATAGTAGTAGGGGACTTTAATACTCCACTGTCACAAATTGACAGATCAACTGGACAAAGAATCAGTAAGGAAATTCTTGGGCTAAATCAAACTGTTGAGCAAATGGACTTAATAGATGCCTACAGAATTTTTCACCCTACAAAGAGAGAATATACCTTCTTCTCAGCTGCTCATGGATCATTCTCTAAAATAGATCACATTCTAGTCCATAGAAGAGGCTTAAGTAAATGCAAAGGAATTGAAATTATTCCCTGCATACTATCAGACCATAGTGCCTTGAAATGAGCTGAATAGCAAAAGAAATTCCAAGATCCTCACAAACACATGGAAATTGAATAACACTCTGTTGACCAACCAATGGGCCACAAAAGAAATTAAAGGAGAAATTAAACAGTTTCTACAACTAAATGACAACCCCAGCACAACATACAGGAATTTATGGGACAAAATGAAAGCAGTTCTACAAGGGAAATTCATAGCAGTGAATGCCTACATTCAGAAAATAGAGCAAACTGAAATAAGCAATCTCATGATGTACCTCAGACAACTAGAAAAAGACAAACAAAACAAACCCAAAGCACATATTAGAGAGGAAATTATAAGGATCAGAGCAGAAATT
>PVIC010013009.1:0-38718 GCA_004025085.1 Thryonomys swinderianus
AAAAAAAAAAAAAAAAAAAATTTATGCTTAAATTTCTGGAAAGCTAAATTTAAATTATATTCTTGAAAAGACTAGCACAGTAGACTAGGGGTACAGGACATATTTTCTTGCACTCTGCCCTTGTTTTTCTCTATTATGTACAAATATTATTTTGCAATGTAACAGAGGATAAATACTAGCATAAAGCTAAATACAGTTAACAAATTTACTCTTTGAATACAATATTTAGATGCAAAAATGTTTAATGAATATAATGAAATTAAAGTCTATGCTCAACTTTGGTAAAATGTTCCTTATAACTAAAAGTGAAAAGTTGTAATTGAAGGAAAGTTTATTAGCAAGTTTTTCCTATTGTTATCATAGCTATTACTGTATAATAAAAGAGAACAGAGGCTTTCACATTTTTCTTAATCAAAAAAATCACTTCTGATTTCTTCTGATATTAAGAGGGGAAGATGGATACAAGCACTTGTACATATCAGGAAGGCTCCAGGTCTGTAATGACTGAAAGAGGAAACATCTAGCTAGCTCACTGGCTAAAATGACAGTCCATGTAGCTTTGCCAACATATAAGACAGTACTTCCTTACCACTGTCTGCACAGAGGGAAGTAACTAAGGCAAGTCATGGGCAAAGTGCAAAGGGGAAAGGATTTATCAGTAGTATTAGGCTTCACTATATTATTTTTCTTCTCAGTAATTTGAATTCTCCATTCAAAAAAATTTTTCTACTTTTAATCTTCTAAATTTATAAATAAAAATTTATGGCACAGCCAAGACTCATTTTTATAACGATTACATACAATTTTAAAAAAGAATTTGATGTATTTAAAGTGTGTGTGTGTGTGTGTGTGTATGTATATTTTTTTCTTTTTTTTTTTGAGACAGGGTCTCACTTAGTAGTTCAGGCTGGCCCTGAGCTCACTATGTAGCCCAGGCAAGCCTTGAACTCAGCAATCCTCCTGCCTCTACCTCTTAAGTGCTGGGATTATAGGCATGAGCCACCACGCCTGGCATTGTCATATGTGGTACTGATTGCTGGTGGGGTGAGTCACTACGCCCAGCATTTTATGTGGTTTTAGCAGGGATCAAACTCAGGACCTTGCGCTTGCAAGGCAGGCGCTGGAACCACTGAGCTAAATCTCTCGTCCAGCATTTTATATTTTATATATATATCTGTCTTTCATACATATCTTAGAAATGCTTTCTCTTCGACATAGCAAAATATTCTCAAATGAGACACTGAGTCAGGACATCTTTAAAATATACTATGTGTAAAATTTTAAAAGCAGAAAAGGACTCAAAAGAAGTCATTAAATATCTGAGTTTACAAACATAATTCTAAGAACAAAATTTCAACAGACTGAAATAGTGTTGTCACCTAAGAGTACAAATCAAAACATAGTTAAATATTTGCTGCCATCTTGTGGATAATTATACTTTATATGAAAGTTTTGCATTTGTTGCTTCTATTTCAGTTCCATGATTATTAGTCATTTTGTGGCTAGTAGTTCAATAGATGGCATGTTAAGGAAATATTTCCACTACAATTATAAATTTGGAAAGGACTATATAAGCCTCATAGTCTTACATTCTGGTAAAAGAAGTAATTTCTACAGTGAAGTCCATTTTATATATAGATACCTATAACTGTCAAAAAAATTTTTATAATAAGCATTTTTGTAAGCTTTGTAGCAAAAACTCTTCATCATTTTTCTTTCCAGCATCACATTTCCCTTGATGAAACTTTCTGTAGAACAAACAGTCATTTATATATGACAATATACTTTTGGCCCATAGAATTTTAAAAAGCAAACTTGTCAAAAGTTCTAGTATTATTATTCTAATACAAGGTGGGAGGGAGCTTTAATGAAGAGTTAGTACTTTACACACCACACTATCTTTATTTCCCAAGGTTAGATTTAAGTATGATAAAATGCTTCATTCCTAAGGGAATGTCTAAGACAAATCTCAGTAACAGTCCTATGGTACTAAAAAGTGATCTACCAATGCATTCTATTCAAACTATGTCATTTATGCAGAGTGAGGGCTCTATATTTCTCTGTCACATGTCTATCCCTTGTATAGAAAAGAAAAAATCAAGTTATCTTTTAGGAGACCTAGATTTACTACAGATGACCAGATTTCTGACAAGTCATTTAAGTTTGATTTTCTCATCTATCTTCATTTTAATCTTCATGTTATAATTATATATTTGATTTTAAGAGTTGGTATGAGAGAAATGGTATGGCAAGTTTTCTCAATAGGAAAAGCGATGTGCTCTAACACCTCTAACACCTTTGGATTGAGCCACTGCAACTGTGTTAATCCAAAGGCAAAACACTGCCTCAGTTACCCCAACCTTGGGCAACAGAGTACAGTGCTGGATGGAGGGGTGCTGCATGCCTAAGTGGATTCTTCCATTGGTGTTTGGAGTGCACTGTTAGGAGGAAGGTTGCAGGGGGAGTGCCTCTGGCCAGTGCTGCTCCCTGCGGGGTTTCTCAGCCATCATGAAGTCAGTAGTTCTGTGCCATCATGCCTCTGTATCATGATGATCCTGTGTTGGAGCCAAATAAACACTTCTCCTTTAAGTTGTGTGCGTCCACTACTTTGCCGGCAAGGAGAAAGCACATACCCCTAGGCCTGTGGCCAGGGACAGTCATTAGAGCAGTTCCAGGGCCAAGTAGACAGGTAAGTTCCAGGCTAGAGGACTTCTTTCCAGCTAGCATCACCTGAACCTGCCTGCAGCAGTGTTAGGGCCCGTGTCTACCGCAAAAGAAATTGGCCCATGTGGTGTGGACCTTGCTCCTGTGAGTTCAGCATGGTACATGCCTCAGGACTCTGCCAGAGCAAGGCGAAGTCTGTGTGCCTGTGGACTGGATTCCAGGCCCACCACGGCCCCAGAGAACCTGCAGGGATAAGCTGCTTTTTAGGTGCTCCTAGTCCACAACAAACAACACACCAGCTGCAGACTAAGACAAACTTGGATCTGGGTCAACATTTACTACCACAACATGGATGATACACCAATAGCCCATTCACAGCACACATGGACATAAAGTACCACCCAGTCCTGAAGTAGCAGAAATGACTACAGGATGAGCAACCTGTCTATAACTTCTGGGAAAACAGGCACAAAACCATATTACAAAGACTGGAATAGTATCTAAACCTTCCATGTGCAAGTAATGTCACATACAAAGGATAATCAAGAGACTTACAGTGAAAATAAGGTCCCAGAAAGTAAGCAGATAGCAACCAGTATGATGGAAAATTCAAAACAGCTTAAAAATTCAGAAAATGCAATTAAGCTTCAAGAACACAGAGAAAAGATTAAATATTCTAACAGAGAAACCTAATGGAGAAAAGAAAGCTACTAATGAAAACCTCAAGCAGAAATCCTTTCATCCTAAAAAATATAGTAAGCAAAACAGAAAATATGACAGAAGGCATCAATTTACAATAGATTAGAAAGAAAAAAACCCAGAAAGCCCAAAGAAGAGGAGGGAGACAAAACTTTATGAAGAGTGAAGAATGCCTGCAGGAGCAGTAAGTAGAAGAGTTGAATATTTAAGTTATGGGGATTAAAGATTTTGTCAAAGGCACAGAGAAATTATCGAAATAAATAAATAAAACTTCTTAGAGAGAGAAAGAGAAAATGAGGGGGTAAGAAAAACTTAACATATAAGGATATTCTAGTTTGCCTAACAGTAGAGTTCTCAGCAAAAAGCCCATAGGCTAGAAAAGTGGTATAAACAGCAAGGGGAAAAAAAACCTGTTATCCAGGAATACTGTATTTAGCAAAACTATCCTTACAAATGAAAGAGACAAAACCATTCTCTGACAAAAACTGAAAAATCTATCTTCACGAAAACTGTCCTGCAAGTAACATTAAAAATAGTCCCTCAGAGCTAGGGATTTAACTAGTAGTTCTGGTATCTGCCTGGAAAGCGCAAGGTCCCAAGTTTGATCCCCTTGTACCACATATCACAATGCCAGGCATGGTGGTTCACGCCTGTAATCACAGCACTCGGGAGCCAGAGACAAGAGGAGTGCTGTGAGTTTGAGGCTAGCCTGTACTATACAGTGAGCTCAGAGCCAGCCTGAGCTACCAAAAGAGCCTGTCTCAAAAAAAGTCCTTCAATCAGAAAGAAAATAACATGAATGAATAAGAAAATATGGGAAGGTGTAACACTTACAAAATTTAAACCAGTTTGGAATACACTAATACAGTACTGTAAATATGACCAATAAACTATATATATTTAGTATGAAGATTAAAAAATAAAGCAAAGATAACAATACCTTGCATTAATATGTTAAAAGATATGCAATATAGAAAAATATAATTAGAACATCAGAAATTCAAACTATAGCAAGGAATGGAGTCCAAGTCTTTTTGTAACAGTACTGTGTATTTCCTTTCTTTTGTTTGTTCTTTTTCTTTTCTTTTCTTTTTTTTTTTTTTTTTGAGACAGGGTCTTGCTTTGTCATTCAGGCTGGCCCTGACCTCACTATGTACCCCAGGCAAGCCTCGAACTCACAGCAATCCTCCTGCCTCTGCCTCCTGAGTGCTGGCATTATAGGTGTGATCCACCATGCCCAGCTTCGGGGTATGTGGTTACAGGGGATCAAACTCAGGACATTGTGCTTGCTTGCAAGGCAGATGCCAGAACCACTGAGCTTAATCCCCAGCCCAATGTTTGTTCTTTTTTTTATTGTTATGATCATGTCATACTGATGTCTTCAAAAATAGCTCATTAGAATCAAAAGATGTTTTTTGTTAAATCTCATGGTAATCACAAAAGGAAAATTTGTGATCTACAAACTCAAATAATAAGAACACTACTAGACTAAATCAACCACATAACTGTAAGAGTAAGAACAAAACAATTAGAAAACAAGTTATAAAAATGGCTATTGTAAGTAAAACCTTACTTTCCTATAATTACTTTAAATGTAAATAGGTTAAATTCTTCAATAAAAGGACACAGTGACTTAAAAGTCTTCACTAAATCAGAACCACAAAAGCTAGAAAACTACAGGGATTTGTGGTAAGCCAAGAACTTTATCTTTCATGTATCTAAACTTTCAAAAATATCTTCCTAAGGCCAGAGATTTAGCTCAGTTGTTTTGGCGCCTGCCTAGCAGGTGCAAGGTCCCTAGTTCAATCTCTGGTAACCACATACAATATCGGGTATGGTGACTCACACCCACCAGCAATCAGTACCGTATACCACAATGCCAGACATGATGGCTCATGCCTGTAATCCCAGAACTTTGGAGGCAGAGGCAGGAGGACTTCTGTGAGTTTGAAGCTTGCCTGGGCTACATAATGAGGACAGGGTCAGTCTGAACTACAAAGTGGGACCCTGTCTCAAAAAAAAGGAAAGAAGGGCCGGAGGATTAGCTCAGTGGTTCCAGTGCCTGCCTCGCAAGCGCAAGGTCCTGAGTTCAATCCCTGGTAACCACATACAATGCTGGGCATGGTGACTCACACCCACCAACAATCAATACCATATACCACAGTGCCAGGCGTGGTGGCTCACGCCTGTAATCCCAGCACTCAGGAGGCAGAGACAGGAGGATTGCTGAGTTCCAGGCTTGCCTGGGCTACATAGTGAGCTCAGAGGGCCAGCCCGAACTACAAAGCAAGACACTGTCTCAAAAAAAAAAAAAAAAAGGAAAGAAAAAATCTTCCCAATTTAAAATAGTGCATATACACACAACTAATTTTTCTGCATATACAGCAAGTTTAAATTATCCTACATTCATAATTAACAATTCACAGAAATGCACAGGTCTGAGGCCCCTTCATGTAATCTAAACTTCTATTACAGCACACATTTAAGAACTTACAGCATCTGCTTTACAAATAGTGTTGGCCACATGTCGACACAGCATCTTGAGCCAGTTGTCTTTCGGAAGTTCATCTGATGTCATCTGGAAACTGAGCAGCACATTGGCCTGCTCTGTTGGTGGCCTCACAAGCAAGGCAAAAGCATTACGGCAATCTAGGGTTCCAACCACAAACAGGGAGTGTCACTCCTGGGAGATTTCTAAGTTTAGTTTCCTCAGAACATCAAAAGTCCCATGAAATCTCTTCTCTGCCCTATCTATCCCCTTTTTTCAACCAAAGGAAAAAACATCACTATATTAAGTTCAAGCACTGAAAGATATTACCATAACAATAATGTAACATTAGAAATCAACAAGTTTATAAATTAGGAAGCATTTTCGGTTCCACTTAAGATTTTCTATGAAGTTTATCAAAAAATTAGATACCATTTCTTAAAATTCTAGAATGTCTCTAATTATCATTGTAAGAATAATTCACTAACAATCTACTTATATTACAATTAAATCTACGAATAGTAAAACTGTTATGAAATGTTTCGTGACCAAGATGTTAAAACAACAAATTCTTTGATAATTAAAATCTCCCCAAATGGAGATTATTTAAATAACTGCCCCATGTCTTGATTACAAGCAAGTAAAAATAGCAATATAAGTTGCCATTCAAATTTAAGAATCATTTCTGATGAACTAACACCTTCTATCATTAGAAAAACTAGTAAGAGAAAAAGTCTACATGAACATTTTTTTGTGCCTAGAATCCAAAAAATGGCCATGAACACACTTATCAGGTATCAAACAAATAACCCTGTTTCACATAGGGAAGTGGAATTTGGACAAGTTCAAGCCCTCAGACAACCCTCTCAATCAACCAAAGTTAAGAGAACCACCCTTCTTAGTATATATATACAGCAGTAGTTTGGAGCTGGGTTGTCCCCCAAAAGCCAAATGCTAAAGGCTTAGGCTTGAACTTGGCACATTTCAGGGACAGTGAAAACTATAAGGGGCCACAGTAGGGAACCAATTTATTTTTACATACTTACTTATTCAGACAGGGCCTTGCTCTGAACTCAGACTAACTCTACATTCACTCTGTAGCCTTGATCACTTGTAGTGATCCTCCTGCCTCAGCCTCCTGAAAGCTAGGATTGCAAGTGTTTGCCACCATACCTAGCTAACTTATGGAGGTTTAAAATCAATGCAGGCATGCTCTTGAAAGAGACTGTGTGGACCCTAACTTCCTCCTATGATGTCCCAGTCATGCAGTCCAATCCACCACATGCTCTGCACCATGAGATGTGCTGCCTCACAGCCCTAAACCAGTGGGGCAATAGGTTATGAAGAGAAACCTCCAAAACTACAGAGCAAAATAAAACTTTTCTCTTTATAGGCTGATTATCTCAGGTATTTTATAACAGTAATAGAAAGCTGACTAAATATATTTGACTTACATCAAGTCTACCAGGTACTTTGGATATATTTACTCTACACACGCCTATTCCTAATCATTATCTTCAACTTAATCCCTAAAAACACAGCCAATGGTAATATAAAATGTATTTTTTTTTTTTGAGACAGGGTCTCGCTTTGTAGTTCAGGCTGGCCCTGAGCTCACTATGTAGCCCAGGCAAGCCTCGAATTTAGCAATCCTCCTGTCTCTGCCTCCCGAGTAATGGGATTACAGGTGTGAATAAAATGTATTTTAATGTAAAATATAAGTAACAGATTAATAATTTCTTTTGGATTCTGAAGAAATAAAGTTGTGTTGTGGGAATAAGACTAGGGCACTATTTTAATGTATAACTTCAAGTTCATTGAGCCTCGCTGGATAAGGATAAGAAAAGTGAGGTAGTACTTTCATTTGAAGAAAGTTAAAGGTTAAGTCTGTTCTTAGGTATGGAGATAGGACAAAAGCACAAGCACAATTATAGTACTTTACCAGACTAACAATACCGAGAGATAATATATCACTTTAAAATCCAGCCTTAAGGCAATGAATTAAATCATCAATGTATAAGCTATTTTTATTTAGCCAATAATTTATATAATGAGCATACCTTCTGTCTCTCTTATATCCAGCACCTTCTTAATCTGAGAAAGAGGCATTAGATGAATATGCTTAAGAGAAGCTGGGGGTCGGGTATGGCCAGGAGGACTCCGGAAAGTGCCAATAACTTTGTGCCGTTTTCTTGCTATCTGTTTATAGAAGATGAAAAAGTCATCAATATGAAGAAAAACAACAGTGTCGAAATACTTAAAAACAGAAATAGTCCTATAAATCTATGTATGACTTTCTATCAGGCATCCCACAATAACTATGTAACAAAAAGCACAGCTACTCTGTGACAAATTTATATCTGTAACTGAGTAACAGTAATGCTTGTGTTTATGTAGAAGAGGTATAAAGTCAGAAAAAAAGGCCAAGGGACAGGGTGTATACAAAGTCCCAAAGGTGTAAATGCACTGTGAGCATAAAAGCTCACAAACATTGTGAGAACCAATAATATCAAAGGGTGAATATTTCTTGAAATAAAAGACCTTGAGTTCAGGAAAAAAGAGAATAGCTTTTTGGGATCTCTGTCTTGGTTTTGAAACACCATTAATAGCAGTTTAACATATTTAAAATATTTCAGATACTATTAAATGACTGAATAACAGAGCAAATAAACAGTTCTTGTTCTCATTATTATTTATATACTATTGAGAAAGAGAAACATTGAAGAAGTAATTGAAAAATACATCAGATAAAAATGATGCAAATTATACATTCCAGGAGCATTTCCAGCTACATCTACCTAGACTGGGTACTCACAGAAGGAAGAGATGGGGTAATACTGGAGAAGACAAGAGCAAAGTCAAAAGAGGAACTAGTGACTCATAAGATAGTGAGGTTTTTATGAACTTTTAAAGTTCTTTTTATTTTTGTTTTCATTTCTAAGAAAGCCTCATATATTACTTTACCCTTAAAAAAACTGTGTATTAATAAGATTTTATTGAGTGATACTTAAGATAAAATGAATTTAAATTACTTGAACTGAAATTGATTAGTCATCATCACGAACATGACAAAGTAAAGGTGAAAATATACTCCTGTGTTGAAGTTAATGAGAAGACAAAAAGCTAGTCAGTATATCATACTAACACTGAAGCAGATATGTAAACATGTCTATACCACATGTTAATGCTAAAATTCATTTACATAAATGCAGCAAAAATAAACAATAAAGACAAAATAATTATTTTTGCTGTAATATGTGATTTTTAAACTTGGCTAAGCAAAATAACTAAATGGGCTTTAAAACATTTCAAAAAACTAACAATTATAGTATTGATGACACAATGTTAGCAAAGGTTAAAAAAAACCTCAAAACACATAAAACATAAAAAAGGAAAATATATTCTTAAATCCAAAATTAACTGAATATAAATTAACTGAAATTATATATATATTCTTAAATTTTATATATATTATATTCTTAAATCCAAAATTAACTGAATATAAATTAACTGAAAATATCACCTCTCATTAAAGAGGATATAATACAGATTATATTCATATTGACTATTTCTAACATGTAGAATTTAGTATGATGATTGTTATGGTTTTTATGTTAAGGAACTTATCAATTTTTATTCCAAATGTAATGTTTTATTTTTTTAAACAAACAAGTTAAAAACTTTACTTAAGATCTTGAATTTTGATGTCCAAATTTTGAGCAGTTTCTGTTGAAATGACTCTGAAACAGAGAAGCTAAAAGAGAGAACAAAAAGTCACTAGATTAAAGAAAATGAGAGACCAGGGACATAGAAACTACAGGAGATGACCAACCACAGAGATTAAAGTAGAAGGGAAGTCAATGAGCCAGTTAGAGACTTAGAGGGAGTATAAGATTAAAACAAGTCGCTCTCCACCAGGAACTAGGAGATGAAAATCACAACGGATTGTCCAAGATCAGATCACCTAACATCATAAACGCAGCCAACCACACGAAAACTAAAAATGCCTTCATGGAAGGAAGTAAACAGAAGTACAAAGAGTAGAAAATTGCCACAACAGTGTAAATTCAGATAAAATACAAATGAAATTGTGTCCTTTTTAAGCCTTTATTCCCAAAAGCAGGGCAGGCCAATATTCTTATTATAGGAGTACAGTTCACAATTGTCTGCCTCATGAGTTTCTCAACTCAGAGTATGGTCAATTATATATTATGTCCTCATCCCTATAGACAGGTCTCACTCTGGCCTTGAAGTCACAATTTTGTTATTTTTCTGTTTTCTGTAAATTATTGACCAAGTGAAAATACTATTTTTCATTAACCTCATAATAATAAAGCTACAGTTGACACAAGCCAATTTTTGGTGATACTTTACTATATCTATAATTGCTCTGTCCATGGCTTGCTCTCTATGAACTCTTTGTATTCTAAACTTGACAAAATAATGTATACTGTATAAGAGGGCAAAACTTCAAAAGAAACAAAATGGAAAAGGATAAAAAGAAGGAGCACAGACTTTAAAGAAAAAGCAGAACTGCCAATCACTTTGATGAAGGCAACAGAAAGTTACCCAGTAACTGAACATCAAGTAAGTCTTCTTGTTAATGTTTGTTTTATCAAAAAAGAACATTTTCTCTCTGACATGAAGAAAAATGCACTTCATTTCCACACTAGGTTGTTTAGTTGTATAAAAATACATATCCAAAGATTTTTTTTTAAAAATAGAGTACATGAGCACAATGAGAAAATGTATGGGGGGGCCGGAGATTTAGCTCAGGGGTTCCAGCGCCTGCCTTGCAAGCACAAGGCCCTGAGTTTGATCCCGGAAACGACATACAATACTGGGTGTGGTGGCTCATGCCCACCAGCCATCAATACTACATACCACAGTGCCAGGCATGGTGGCTCATGCCTATAATCCCAGCACTCAGAAGGCAAAGGCAGGATTGCTGAGTTCCAGGCTTGCCTGGGCTACACAGTGTGCTGAGGGCCAGCCTGAACTACAAAGTGAGACCCTGTCTCAAAAAAAAAAAAAAAAAAAAATAATGTATAGGGGTTTACAAGAAAAATTTAACTTGGATAAATGAGAAGTTTAAAATTTCTTGACCTATGCCTTTTTTGCATACAAATAAATTTTGATTTTGACTTGGATATGAGGTCATAGAAACTTACCATGTTTTTTAATATTTGTCCCATAAAAGTTTTACCCTGTATTAAATCAACAACTAGTCTAAATTTTTAAAAAGTGATTATGCTGTGTTCAGCACTTTAATCAAAGCTCAAGTCAGTTTTACTGAACTCTAGTAAGTACAACTTTACCTCCAGGCAGTCATTGAAGAGAAAAAGAGTCACTTGTTCGCCTCTGTCGCAGGGGTGCTCACCTAGAGAAACAGTTTCAACTCGCTGCACCAAACTTCGGTGAGAAGACAAAAGGTTAGCCTGTATAAATTGAAAATATTCATAGAGATGACTTGGAGTGAATAATTTTTAACAAGCTGCAATTAAAAACAAACTGATGCCAAAACTATGTTCATAATAAAGCTATAGAAACCTCATTATTAAGAAAAAGAAAATAAAATGACAATAATAAAAAAAATTCTTACTGGGCATCCATCCACTTCGTAAACAACATCAAAAATTTGCTTTTGTGCTTCTGTTTTTCTTTTATCTTCATTGATATGCCTGAAAAATTGAGCTACTTTAGAATATTAAAATGACAGGCGAATACATGTCACTCCACACACCAAAATCATTGTGTGAATTGATGTTAATTTGGTAAATGAATCAGTTAAAATATTCTTTTAAAGTACCCTACTACATTAAAAAATATTCTATAAAATCCTTCAAAGAAGTGTGTTTTGCTAAACTATACCTTACCATATGCACTACACACCCTTTCCAAACCTACACAAATCTTCAGGTTAACACAACCTTGAAATTCCAAAAGTAAGTTCAGTTAAAGTTTTATGTAAGTCATTCCTAACTCATATGCTAACCATTTCATTAATATCTAAATGAAGACTACTGCTTCTAGACCAGATAAAAGGGATTGGGATTAGCAACCAACCAAGAAAATAAGAAAAAAGAAAAAAAATTATGGTTAATTATAATTACTCAAAAATTCAACTACACAGGGGTTGGGAATATAGCTCTGTGGTGCTACTGCCTGCCTGGTAAGTGCAAGGTTCTGAGTTCAACCTTTAATTCTGAAAAAAAAAAATTTAACTACAAAGACTACTTAAAATAAAAAGAAAAGGTAGGTAGGATAGAGGAATAAACAATACATGAAACACTATTTTAAAAGTAACACTTACTTAAAGTAAGTGTTAGGGTAAACCCAATTATATCAACAACAGGAATGATATCAATAGCATTAAATCTTAATTAGGGCCGGAGATTTAGCTCAGTGGTTCCAGTGCCTGCCTCCCAAGCACAAGGTTCTGAGTTCAATCTCCGTAACCACATACAATGCTGGGCGTGGTGACTCACACCCACCAACAATCAACCAGCAATCAGCACCACATACCACAGTGCTGGGCATGGTGGCTCATGACTGTAATCCCAGCACTCAGGAGGCAGAGACAGGAGGATTGCTGAGTTCCAGGCTTGCCTGGGCTACATAGTGAGCTCAGGGTCAGCCTGAACTACAAAGCAAGACCCTGTCTCAAAAAAACCAAAACAAAACAAAACAAAACTTAATTGATTAGTATCACTAACATCAATAACATTAAATCTTCTTGAAGAAAACCCACTAATGCAAAAAATGAGATGTTCAACTTTTTTTTTTTTTTTTCCTTGAAGTAGTCTCACTTTGTAGTTCAGGCCAGCCCTGACCTCACTATGTAGCCCAGGCAGGCCTCTAACTCACAGCCATCCTCCTGCCTCCGCCTCTTGAGTGCTGGGATTACAGGCTTGAGGCACCACACCTGGCATTGTGGTATGTGGTAGTGTTTGCTGGTGGGCATAAGTCACCACGCCCAGTATTTTTGTATGCGGTTACCAGGATCAAACTCAGGACCTTGAGCTTGCTAGGCAGGCTATGGAACCACTGAGCTAAATCTCCAATTCTCCTCTTAAATTTCAAAGAAGAGACCAACTGTATGCTGTCTCTAAGAGACACTTTAGATTCAAAGACAGAAAAATGTTGAAGATAAAAAGATAGGAAAAGGCATCTTGTAAACAAGAAACAAAACAGAAATGAAACTGAGCATGGTAGCATATGTCTACAATACTAGTTACTCAGGAGGCTGAGGCATGAGGGCTGCCAAATCCTAGATCAGTTTGGGCAAGACCCTGTTTTGATACAAAATTTAAAGAGGGTTGGGGTATGCTGGTGATGTAGCTCAGTGATGGAATGCATGCCTAGCATATGTAAGGAACTAGCAGGGTGTAGGCATCAGATACAGAGCTGAAGTGGCTATAATAAAATAGGCTTTAAAACAAAAACAATTATAAAGAGGGGTATTTTATAAGAAGACAGATCAATCCACTTGGGAAATGTACTATAAAACAGTATAAAACTATATATGAACTTGATTCAAAATATGTAAGACAAAAACTGACAGAAACAAAGAGAAAACAGACAATTACAAATAATAATTTAAGATACTAATATGCTATTTTATTAATGAATAGAACTCATAGCAAAATATCAAAAAGGAAACAGATTTGAAACACACTATTAAACAACTAGACCTCACAGAAATCTGCAGAACATTCCACACAACAAATACAAAACATATATTCTTCAAATGTACATGAAACATTCTCCAGGGTAAGCCAGAAAGTAAGCCTCAAAAAATTTCAAAAGACTGCCGGGCATGGTGGCTCAAGCCTATAATCCCAGCACTCGGGAGGCAGAAACAGGAGGATTGCTGAGTTCAAAGCTTGCCTAGGCTACATAGTGAGCTCAGGGCCAGCCTGAACTATAAAGCGAGACCCTGTCTCCAAAAGGGAAAAAAAAAATTCAAAAGACTGAAATAAAACATTGTTGCATTAGTATCAACAGAGCAATATTAGAAATAAAAAAAAATTCTTAAAATTCACACATATGAAGGCACTCACAACACACTCCCTAAATTACCAATAGCTCAAGGAAAAATTTCAAGAAAATTATTAAAATACCCCTAAGGTAAATAAAACCAAATGTGTAACATATCAACACTTATAAAGAATGACAAGATTGATTCATTTACATGCAAATGGATACACCTGGAGGACAAGCTAATGAGAGAAATCAATAGATCACAGATAGGCAAATGCCGGATCTTCTCATTGATATGAGCACCTATAGATGCAAATGAGCTCTAGAAAGTATGATGGTCTTTGTAGAATGGGAAATTTTCAAGGGAAATTTGGTGTGGGGATGTAGTGAGGGGAAGGAATAAATATGATTCTGAAAGAAAATAAAAGAGCATGTATATAGGGGGTGGGGAGGTGTGGGTGGGTAGGGATATGGGTAAAAACGAGAACTGACTGTGTCATATATTGGTACAAATTCCCCAATGTTATGTGTGATTGTGAGATGTATATAAATTATACCAATAAAGAATTCAATTAAAAAAAAAAACTTATGGGATGACACCCAAGCAGTGTTTGGAGGGAAGTGAGACTGTAATGGAATATTAACAGAAAACAAGAACAATCTTACATCAGTAATGGAACAGATTATAGTGACAAATAATGAAATAGAGAAAAAAATCCAAATTACTTTTTTAAATAGATTAACAAAATTGACAAACTTTGTTAGTTGATCTTGAAAAGACATGAAGATTCAAATTACTAACATCAGCAATAAAAGACTAGATGATTATTAATCTTAGAAATAGACAACTGAAAGAGAACATTGTAAACAACCTGATAGAAACAAATTAGATCACTTACGGGTAAAGAATAATTTTTTACAGACTAATACTGACTTACAAAAATATAAAATATATCACTATCAATAAAACAAAAGATAAAAATCAGGCAACTACTTCAATAGGTAAAGTTTTTGTCAGGCCAGGGATTTAGTTCAAATGGTATAGGCACCTACCTTGGAAGTACAAGGGCCCAAATTAAAAAAAAAAAGAAAGAAAAGAAAAAAGAAAAGAAGGTCTTTGTCAAAACTTAACACACTTTCATGATAAAGACATTAAACTATAAACAGGCAAGGTCTTCAACAGATAAAGATAATTTACATGTACTCATTGGTGAAAGACTGCTTTCCTTCTGACATCATGATTAGGAAAAGATATACATGCTCATCCTCTTAAGACTACTGCAATAACAAAACATTATACTCCGGCTTCTAACTCGAGTAGGCTAGAAAAATGAAAACCACAAGTAGGAAAAGAAAAAAAACACAACTATCTCAATGTGTAGATGATTTGATTATTGCTTTTAGAAAATCCTAAGGAATTCACTAAAAACTTGTTTAAAAAAATACAGGTCAAGATGTGCATGGTGGAGCACACCTGTAATCCCAGCAATGAGGAAGCTGAGGAAGTTCGAGGCCAGTCTGCAGTACAAAGTGGGATCCTGTCTCAAAAAAAAATCCAAACAAAACAAAAAAGATAAGCTCAGCAAGGTTGTTGAGTATAAAGGCAACTCTTTCTCTATGCCAACAGAGAAGCACTCCAAGCTGAAATTGAGAAAGCCATTCTGTTTCCAACAGCATCAAAACAATAAAATACTCAGAGTGTTAGATAAAAAAATACAAAGCCTACACTCTGAGTATTTCAAAATATCAGTGAAAGAAATTAAAGAACCACAATGGTAATAAATGTTTGTGGATGAGAAGATTTAGCATTGCTAAAATAAGCATACTTACTGAACTGATCCACAAACTCAATAAAATCTCATCAAATTCACTAGTTTTTAAAAAAAAAATCTTTCCCAGAGATTGACAACATGACCCTAAAAACCATATTCAAATTCAAGAACCCAGAATAGCAAAAACAACTTTAACAAGAAGGAACAAAGCGGGAAAACTCTTACTTCTCTATTTCAAAACTTTTCAAGCCTAAATTGTACTACAAAATAGATCTATTGATCAAAAGTACTAATACTCCAGAAATAAACACTTACTTTATGATCAACTGATTTTATTTTTTTAAGCACTGGGGAGATTTTTAAGCACCCAGGGTCTTCACAGTGAGCTGCAGTGCCCAGAATATGATACATTATCCTATGCTATACTACCCTATGCTATTTTGAGACAAAATCTCATTAATCCCTAAATTGCCTAGGTTGGAGACAAATTTCAGCCACCTGCAAAGCTAGGATTGCAAGGCCTATCCCATAAGGTCAGCTGATTTTTAACAAGGACACAAAAGCAATTCAATGGAGAAATTATATTCTTTTTCAACAGTGTTAAAACAGATGTCCGTATTAAAACAAACAAAAAAAAGAGTTTGATCTATGTCCTGTATACAAAAACTGAAAATGGATAAACTTACATGATTTTTACCTAAGGACTAAAATTAAAGCTGAGAGGCGCACACATCTGAGACTATCTACTCAGGAAGCAAAGAAAGACTCCAAGTTCAGGCCCAACATGGGCACTTTGTGAGACAGTCAAAATATTTTTTAAAGGAATAAGGATGGTTGCTCAGTGGTAGAAGACTTTGCCTGGCATGCACAAAGCATTGGGTTCAATTCCCAGTATGAAATACAGGCTGGGTGAGGTAAGTTTGTGACTGGTTTAAAATCAAGATTTTCTTAGATAAAATAAAAGTACCATCTACTTTAAAAAAAACAAACACAGAATATTTAAAAATTTAGAAATCTTAAATCTTTACTTAAGAAAATAAGCCAGATTAGGAAAACAATACTGCAAATCACACATTTGATATGATCTTTTAAACCAGAATGTATGGCATAAACAATTCTCAAAATTCAGTTCTAAGGACTGGGATATAGTTCAGGGCACCACACCTGCCAGGCAAACACAAGGTCCTGAGTTCAATCCCCAGTACAGACAAAAAGAAAAAACAAAATGCAATATAAGAGGCCAACCCCTCATTTTTACAAAGCAGACAACAGACCACTGAGCCACAGGCCCAATTCCTCTGTTATCTTTCTTTGGAGACAGGGTCTTGCTTTGCTGCCCCGACTCTGCTCATATTTGCAGTCTTCTTGCCCCTGTTCAGCTGCCTGAGAAGTCAGGATAACAGGTGTGAACCACCTAGCTCACCACACAGTTTTGTTGAGAGTGTAAGAGGGTACAATCATTTCCAAAGCAAACTATTTTTTTGAAGTTTCCCTTGAAGCTCTTCAGAAAATAAATAAATAAAGCATGCAAGGCAACCACTGGGATGGTTCTTTCTATCACTATATTATGCATATTCTAAAATTTACTTAAATAGAACTGAATGGTACATTTTCTTTTACTTATCCTTTTTTTATTCATCATATTTATGTTGAGAACAGTCTTTATTAATGCCTTGGATATATGGGACAGGAGAAGGCAAAAAACAGATTACAAGGGGCATGAATAAAGTTGGGGGTGTTGGAAATGTACTTTATCTTGACTGTGGTGGTGACTTCATGGTAGTCCATGTATGCCAAATTTAAACTATATTTTTAAACACATGTAGTTTGAGGGGGAATATGTATTTAAGTTATTTTTAAAAACATTATGTATCGGGGGCCGGAGGGTTAGCTCAGTGGTTCTGGCGCCTGCCTCGCAAGCACAAGGTCCTGAGTTCGATCCCTGGTAACCACATATAATGCTGGGTGTGGAGACTCACATCCACCAGCCCTCAATACCACATACCACAGAGCCACGTGGTGGCTCACGCCTGTAATCCCAGCACTCAGGAGGCAGAGACAGGAGAATCGCTTAGTTCGAGGCTTGCCTGGGCTACATAGTGAGCTCAGAGCCAGTCTGAACTACAAAGCGAGATCCTGTCTCAAAAAAAAAAAAAAAAGTATCTATAACAAATTAAGATTCAGAAATTAAGTATGTTATCTCAAAAAAAAAAGTGGTACCACACCTACCATGATTACACAAAGGCCTGAGTTTGATTCTGGTATCACCCCCAACCCAAAGAAAAGAAAGAAATTAAGCATGTGTACTACTGTCACTAGGATTGAATTTAGGAAGTTTGTCAGGTCTTACTTAAAGAGGAAAAACCAGTAAATTGGTGTTCTCATTATTTCCTTTACCTACTGCATTCTGGTTATTTTAATCAACCATAGTAAGAATTTTATTCCCAGGACCAGAGATTTAGCTCAGTGGTTCCAGTGCCTGCCTAGCAAGCACAAGGTCCCTGGTTCAATCCTTGGTAACCATATACAACAATACCAGCAATACCAGCAATCAGTTCCACATACCACAGTGCTGGGCGTGGTGGCTCACACCTGTGATCCCAGCACTCAGGAGAAAATCAAGATTTTCTTAGATAAAAATAAACGTACATAGAAGGAGGACTGCTAGGTTCAAGGCTTGCCTGGGCTACATGGTGAGCTCAGGACCAGCCTGAATTACAAAACGAGACCCTGTCTCAAAAAAAAAAAAAAGAATTTTACTACCTAAACTAAATGCTTGAGAATCTCAAGGACTTAGATCTGGTCAAACTGTGTAAGATTTATGAATCTACATCACAGGTTAACATTGAAATAGCTCCTATAGTTCAACATTTATTAAAAATCAACCAAGAGCAAGGCACTTGAAAGGATTTATTAAAAATATCTATAAGGTCTCAGATACTCAAATACTGAAAGAGAAAGAAACTGTCCTTATTGATTCAGCTTATTTCTATAGCAGCAAGACTGACACTATTCTAGAGGTAAGTGGTCAAATGATCAGTATATTCACTATTATAATCTTATTAATAGAAAAAGTTACCTTGCAATCTTTGCTTACTGAAATGTATATAAATAACAAACAGGATAAGTTGTTAAGTATGCACTAAACAGATAAACAGGTAGATAACAGGTTTTGCTTATAAAAAAACCTGATGACCTACTTCAGTTACATGACTGCATACTTTGTAGTTTTAAGTAGTATTAAAAAAAGAAAATCGGGCTGGAGGGTTAGCTCAGTGGTTCTGGCACCTGCCTCGCAAGCGCAAGGACCTGAGTTCGATCCCCAATTACCACATATAATGCTGGGCGTGGTGGCTCACGCCTGAAATCCCAGCACTCGGGAGGCAGAGACAGGAGGATTGCTGAGTTCACGGCGGCTTGCCTGGGCACCACAGTGAGCTCAGGGCCAGCCTGAACTACAAAGCGAGACCCTGTCTCCAAAAAGCAAAAAAAAAAAAAAAAAAAAAAATCATCATCATCATAACCTCAAAATAATTATCCTGTGTCTAGGATAACAAATCCAAAGCTTGAAGGCTGGCTGATAAAACAAACAAAAACAAAAACAGAAAGAAAAGAAAATCAGAAAAAAGTAAATGTACCTATATAAGCCTTTCAACAACAGAAGCTGTTAATATTATTAGCTCAAATAGAATAAAAACTAGTATTCTCTGAAATGATGGAGAGAAGATCCAGCAGGAGAGTTAAACTTCTTCCAAAGATACCACTGCAAGTGTGTATATTGCAGGGCCTCATGGAAGCTCAGGAATCTTAAATATATCTATTAAATGAGTTTAAGTGACTTCCATCAGGTAAAACAGTTAAAGACAACAGTTTCTACTCTCATCATTTTAGAAAAGATCATTGCTGATAAGACCTATGTTTCCAAATTAGACTCAGAGTCAACAGCTGGAATTTAATTACCATCATCTCCATATCTTGCATCTCCAATCAATATTGTCAATTTAGTTCCATAAAATTCTAGATAAAAAAAGAGTAAGTTAAGAGAAAAAAAGATAAGCCTTTCATTTAACCAGGTCAAATTCCAAAGTTAGATTTGGATACTTGCTATTAATAGAATAAAGAAAAAATAAGCTATGATGGGAAAAATGTGAAGAAAAATGTTTCTGTGATTACTAACATTATCAAGTTTCATTATTGCTTTCCATACATAATTTAGCAATTTAAATGTTTTGATCAATGTACTAACAATACTTCTCATGTATAAATACACTATTAGAAAAGTAATTCAGATATAATTTTACAAAAGTTTGGCCTTGAGTTATCTCTAATTTATATCAATTCTGTTCTAACTCTAAAGAATAAAAAACTGAAACAATGCACTCACGTCATTACTTCTTTTAGTGATCCAATAGCTTTTTCTAAAGTGCCTTTGTCAGGATTTTCCTCAGCTGTATGTTTCTTAAGATCTGTAAGAATACAATATTTTCTCTGTGATTAAAAAGAATTCAATGTTTGTCTAGCAAACATTTAAAAATACTGTCAATCTTGATTAGATTATTTTAAAGATAAATCTAATCTTTAAAGTTTCAAGCATATTCCCTAATAAAGCTCCTCCAGATCTGTTAATATTCTCATATACTTTTTAATATTAAGTTGATACTAAATTTTCAGAATGTCATTGATTTTCTTATACTGCTGTCTCAATTCCCCTGCTGAAACCCCAGGAGAATCTCTGCTTCCTCAAATTCTCCTTAGTGCTAAATGGAAATAATCCTCAATTAGCTCAGCAATCATTAAATATTTGATAATGTAACCTAGGCCACCTCAGAGACAGCATTTGGTGTCCAATAAGGAAATGATGTCATTATAAAGTTTATGCTTAATACACTGACTCCCATAGCCACTCAATCATTTATGCAGAGTATCACCAAAACTGAAAGTTTTCTACAAGTATTTAATAAAACTATAATGAAGATATACAAGTTAGCAAAACTCAGTTCTGGAAACCAGAATGTCTATTTATGCATTGTCATTAAAATCTGTATAATAAGATCATTTGGTTGAGAACGAATCTTATCATGTACCCCAGGACAGCCTCAAACTTTCTCAAACTTATCTGTTTCCTGCAGCTTAGGATTACAGCCATGAGCCACCACACACCTGGCTAAAAAGGACAGGTTTGAAAGAGTGTGGATATCACCTGAGCACTGTGCCACACACCTAGTACTGCATTAAAGTGTGAGTAAATCATTATAAGGTAGCAATTCTCAGTTAAATCAGCCAACTGAGGAAAACAAAATCATCAGGTTTTTGGTTAGTACTATAATTCATACCAAGCAAAACAGTCACAAAATCAGCCTAAGTAACTGCCATATATGTTACTATAAACTTAGGGATCAAAATCTTAACAGATTTTTTCTTCTTTATACTTTAGTTTTCATACTTTAATTTGTATAAATAGAACTCTTTCATTTGTACAAATGATACTCTTAAAAGTCTTCACTATTTTAATCAACCAATACAGTAACTGAAAACAAGTAAGACAAGTACCATTTAAAAGTAATGCAACACTGGGTAGCCTTTGTACTGGTCGGATGAGAAGTTCAACGAGGCTTTGTCGTCCACATTCTGGCTTAGCTTGGTTTATCTGAAAAGAATCAATGTATTCAACATTAAAAAAATATTTTCTACCAGTATTAAATCCCTGCATTTATAATATTACATTCACCTTCAGTGTCTCTGAGAACTAACACAAAAAGAATGGGAAGGCTGTGATTTGTGGCAGATTACTGTGGTTAAATAAACTCCAAAGACCTGCAGTTTAACTCCTGCACAGCTGAATTAACATTATACACAGAAAGTGAGCTCCTCCGTACACCCCTACGTATTCACTGATAGTTTTTGTTAGGTCTACATCATTAACAAGAAAAAGAGTTTAAAATATTAATTATGCTGGGGCTGGAGATTTAGTTCAGTGGTTCCAGTGCCTGCCTGGCAAACGCAAAATCCCTGGTTCAAACCCTGGTAACCACATACAAGAATACCAGATGTGATGGCTCACACCTGTAATCCCAGCACTTGGATTGCTGTGAGTTCAAGGCTAGCCTGGGCAACATAGGGAGCTCGGGGCCAGCCTGAACTACAAAGTGAGACACTGTCTCAAAAAAAAAAAAAAAAAAATTAATTATGTTGATAGCCTTGGGGGAGGGGGGGACCTTTAAAGGTAAAATAAAATCAACCTGGCAAACTTTTTTTTTTTTTTTTTTTGAGACAGGGTCTCGCTTTGCAGTTCAAGCTGGCCCTGAGCTCACTATATAGCCTAGGCAAACCTCGAACTCAGCAATCCTCCTGTCTCTGCCTCCCGAGTGCTGGGATTACAAGCGTGAACACCACGCCCGGCAACCTGACAAACTTTTAAGTGTTTTGAAAGCTTTGTATAATTCTTGATGCTGTTGTTGTTGTTTCCAAATAACCACATACACCCAATCATTGGGGCACACATCTGAATCCCAGTCTGCGGGAGGTTGAGGCAAGAGGACTCCAAAGTGGGGGACAGGCCTTGTTTCACAAAGTAAGTAAAATAACAGCCTCCAAGCCTCCATAACCTAATATGTCAGACCTTCTGAAGCCAAAGCATTTTGTTACCCACAGGTATAATTAAAATTAAAAAATAACACTAAGACACATTTTCTATATGGATAGTTTTAGTAACATAATTTACTTGATGAATTCCTTCAGAAATTATTCAATTTTTATTTGAAAGAAATGTCCATTACCTTAAGAAAAGCATGAAATCTGGGTTTCTGTTTTTCACATTTAATAATTGTTTCCTTGCTCATTTCGAAGAAGTTTACAAAGGGAGGATAAGTTTTTACCAAATCTTTTGACTAGGAAAAAGGAAAGGAAAAGAATCACTAATTTGATATGCATGTTACTCTTAAGATAATAAACTTGAAAGTCAAAAACAAAAAAAAGTCATTATTTGACATATTAGCTCCAAAATAAGTTTCTTCATAATTTAAACACAGAAATTTATCTTATAAACGTCTTAGTAAAGAATGAGTTTATTGCTAAAAATAAAGTGCATGCTTTGGTCAACAAACAGCCTAACATTTAAAAGGCAAATAAAGATTCAGACAAAAAGCATTTATTAAAGCATGTTTTACTGATATGAATATGAAAAAATTTTCAAATTTCTATTAATTCAGAATCTATGAATGAGAGTTGATTTATCTAGACTCTAAAAGCATGCTATTATTTACTCAAGAGAATAAACCCTGATTAAAAGTCCCACTAGTTAACCAAAATCACAAACAGAAAAAAGGAAAACTATCCTGACTGAGAACACAACGTAACAAAATTAGTAAAATTTACATATTTAGATTCTCAATGAATAACACCTGCTCCAAAAAATATCAGTAAGACTGTACAGGAGGAAAGTTAGGGAGAGGCCTCAAAAAGCAAAAGTATAGCCAAGTGTGATGGCTCACACCTGTAATCCTCAAACTTGGGAGGCAGAGGCAGGAGGACTGCTGAGTTCCAGGCTTACCTGGGCTACATAGTGAGCTCAGGGCTAGCCTGAACTACAAAGCAAGACCCTGTCTCAAAAAAAAAAAGAAAAAAAAAAAAAGAAAAAGTACAGGTACCAGAACCCAAGGTACTGGGTACTTAAATTTCTAAGTTATAGTCAAAGGAAACATAGACAATAAATACTATTCATAATACCCCGTTCAAATGAACATATTTTATTTACTTAAGTTATATGTTTCTTACGCTATTAAAAAAGAAACAATTCATTAGAAATCTTTAAACAGAAACTTAATGATAAGAAAAAGACATCAGTTAAGAAAAGAGGAAAAAAATCCTTCAAAATTTCAAAAAATCATGGAACTGTGACCATTTATGTAGGGCAAATAAGGTGATATACACAGTAAAAGTATTTTAGCACAGTGCAACAATTAGTGTTCATCTAATGATCTTGTGTTGTTCACAGAAGGTTTCAGAACAATTTCAGTATATTTTATAAACACAACTGTGTCAGTTTTAAAACTTCTCATACTTAAGTAAATTTCCTTTTCTGCCAGTCCCTGATATTATTTTAATCTGAAAACTTTAAAAGAATAAAAAACTCACATATTTAAGAAAGATATCGCCAATGCTTTTGCTCTCATCCCAATTAACAATAAGGTCTTCAAGATCATCCTGAAATAATACAAATTGATGCTTTTAAAATTAAATTTGACAGCTCCTTGAACATCTTTTAATTATTTCCAGGTTATTCATTGAAAAGAAGCACTTTAAAAATATCTTAATTTGATTGCAAAATAATTAATATCCGATTCTTTCCCAACAAGGAATTTTTTTGTCTACAAAACAATCCCTTAAAAATTAACTAAGAAAATATAAATAGCATTCAAGTCACAAGACTATGCCTAACTTTCAAATCTGAACATTCAATAGCTTTTATCAATTATACAGCTGATTCATGTTATAATAGAAAATTGTTCAATCCTGTTGCTAAAACATGTTATAAATAAATCACTGGAAATTGTGCCTAGAATGGGGTTAACAAACTTAACTTAAAGGGCCACACAGAAAATAATTTAAGACTTACAAGTCATATTTCTGTCACAACTACTCAGCTCTGTAGAGTAGAGCAGTGTATAAAAAATAACTATGGCTGGAATATTACTCTGCCATAAAGAATGACAAGATCGATCCATTTAGGTGCAAATGGAGACACCTGGAGGATATACTAATAAGTGAAATCAATAGATCACAGGCAAATTCCGGATCTTCTCTTTGACATGAACACCTGTAGATGCAAATGAGCTCTAGAAAATATGACAGCTTTTATAGAGTGGGAAATTTCCATAGGAAATTTGGTGTGGGAATGTAATGAGGGGAAGGAATAAATATGATAAAGAAAAATAAAAGAGTATGTATAAAGAGGGTGGGGAGGTGTGGGTGGGTAGGGATATGGGTAAAAATGAGAATTAACATGTGTCATATAACTGGTACAAATTCCCCAATGTTATATGTGATTGTGAGATGTATATAAATTGTACCAATAAAGAATTCAATTAAAAAAAAAGAAAAAAAAAGAACTATGGCTGTGTTCTAATAAGAATCTGTCTACCAAAACAAGCATGGGCTGGATTTGATCCATGAACTGTAGTTTGCTAATTCCTGCTGTACAGAATTCCTCATAGTTGTACAAAAATATATATTTACACAGATTTAGAAGACATTTAAAAGCTATATGATAAAACACGAATTAGATGCTAAAATGAGAAGCAAAGAAATGTGGCAGCTTAAATTGAAATTCTAAAGGATTAGTAAGTTTTGAAGTAGAAACCAATGAGCTCATATCACAAGTTCTCAAAGTGTCAAGTCTGAAGGAACTCTGGCATACACTTTCAACGGAATCCATGAGATTAAAAATATTTTCAGTATAATGCTAAGGCAATAATTGACTTTTTACCCTTTTCTCTTATAAGTACACAGTTTTCTAGAGTCTACATGATATGTGATATTGCAACAAACTGAATGTAGAAGCATACATAAGACATCAGTCTTCCACTGAACCAGTCAGTAAAGAAAAAAATTTCAATACAAAGTAACACTATTCTTCTTGCAAATTATTTGTTTAGGAAATTATTTTTTCCATAAAGAATGTATTTGTTACCATATAATTAATTATTATTTTAGACTAATATTATTTAAGCTAAACATCCATCTTACGTTAAACCCTTATGTCAAACAAAGTAACTCCTAGAAAAAAATATAGGATATCTTTAAAATCCTGAGCTAAGCACAATTTCCTTGCTATGACACCAAAATCAATCATGCATGAGAGAAAAAACTAAACTGGATTTCAACAAAATTTAAAAATTTTGTATTTTGGGCTGGAGGGTTAGCTCAGTGATTCCAGTGCCTGCCTTGCAAGCGCAAGGCCCTGAGTTTGGATCCCCGGTAACCACATACAATGCTGGGCATGGAGACCTACGCCCACCAGCAATCAATACCACATACCACAGTGCCGGACGTGGTGACTCACACCTGTCATCCCAGCACTCGGGAGGCAAAGACAGGAGGATTGCTGAGTTCAAGGCTTGCCTAGGCTACATAGTGAGCTCAGAGCCAGCCTGAACTACAAAGCGAGACCCTGTCTCAAAAAAAAAAAAAAATTTTGTATTTTAAAATCCACTGATAAATATAGGACCCCACTATCCAATCACCTTCCATAAATCCCACCTCTGACATGGAGGAGTTGTTCTAGATCTGAATCACAGCACTAAGCAACACTGAAAGACCCTGATCTCAAAAAAAGCTACTCTTACCCAAAACTCATACCTGAACATCACAGAACCTTCATCCCAGGAATATAATTAAGAGGAAGATAATACTGTCTTATATAATTTTGGCACTTATCTGCCTATAGAGAAATAAATGATATCCAGAACCCTAACAGAATTATGCATTTATTTTACAACCAATGTAAATAAACATACATAATGAGAACAACTACAATAGGCAAATAACAAATATAATACTAAGAACCACATGTCTCTCCATTGGAAAGATTTTATAAACCTGCAATCTCTACTTGAAATATTAATAGAAATTTAAAATGGGGAAATAAGAATTCATTAGATAACAGAATAGGACAAGTCAATAATACCTGAAACAGTGTAAGTATGCACAATCAAAAAATTATTACAAACCTACTATATACAAAATTACCTTTATCTTAGTGTGCACATCAAAGATATCTGGAATGCTACCAAAAATAGTCTTAATCTCTTCTGGTGCAAGGATAGGGCCACCACGTTGTCCTTCCTCTTCCAATGGTACCTGAAATAACTAAGTGGAAAAAAATGAGTGGTTTAGAGAGAATGTTAAAAACAAAGACAAAAAAAGGTGGTAAGACAAAGATAGTGCTGAAGGGGAAATGGCATGCTGGTGATGAAGAAAAAAAACAATAAAAAATACTCCCTAAATTTGAGATACATTTTTTCTCCTAAGATTTTCTCATTTATCTACTTGTGTATATGAGAGTGTAAGTAAATGAATACATATAAGCAGACCCATGAAACAGTATCTTACGTTAGAAGTTTAAAAAAATGTTTTAGGAAAAAATCATTAATTGCAAGAATAAATTTTTTTTTTTTTTGAGACAGGGTATCTCTTTGTAGTTCAGGCTGGCCCTCAACTCACTATGTAGCCCAGGCAAGCCCAGAACTCAGCAATTCTCCTGCCTCTGCCTCCCGAGTGCTGGGATTACAGGCGTGAGCCACCACGCCCAGCTAGAATAATTTCTTTATTGAAGTTATAAGACAGCAATAAGCAGTTATTTCCAGATGTATGTTTAATATAAGAACTACATTTTTAGAAACCATAGTGTAGAAATGTACTTTAGGGGAAAGACTAGATGTGATACTGTAGAATCTGTCTATATACATTATTGCTTGTATCAATTTATTATGTGGGGCTTAGCACTTCTATTCTTTTACTTGATCTTATTCGTACATTTTATATACACATCATCACAATGAACATTCAGAATTTGTACCAGTATTTGACACAAATTCTCATTTTCCCCATTCCCCTGCCCACCCTACAACCCCTCACCTCTTATATACATAAGCGGTTTCCTTTTACCATTAAATTTTTTCTTTTCCTTCTGTACTTACCTTTACCTCCTTTTCCCTTTGAATATTTTCTATTTCACAGTATTTATCATGTATTTTTAGTTCATTTACATCTTCAATTTCTCATAACAGAAAAAAGCTAGGGTACTTACATGTCTGTGACCTATATATTTCACTTAATGAGTATGTCCTCAAGGTACATCCATTTGAGTATAAATGACTCAAGCTTAGTAATACTCCGTTTTATATTTTTTAAAAAAAACATCTTTTTTATACAGTCTCCAGTTGGGTTGTTTCCAAGATTTGGCTATCAAAAACTGAGCTGCCATAAACATGGGCAGATATGTATTGCTGTGATATGAATCTTTTAATTCTTTCATGTATGTACCTAGCAGGAGAATAGAGTCAAATGGGACCTCTAATCCTAGTGTTTTGAGGAATCTCCACACTGATCTCCACAGTGGTCACACCAGTCTACACAATCCACTAACAGTGGAGAAGGGTTCCTTTCTCCCTGCAACCTCACCAGCACTTGCTGTTTATTGATTTCATGACAGCAGTCATTCTTTGTGGAGTATGAAATCTCAGTATTGTTCTCATCTGCATATCTTGAATGACCAGTGACACTGAGCATTTTTTCATATGCTTCTTAGCTGCTTCTATTTCTTCTTCTGAAAAGTGTCTATTCATTTCAGATGCCCATCTTTGAATTGGTTCTTTAAATTTGGGGGTGGGGATGATTTTTTAAGCACTTTATATACTCTATAGATAGGAGCCCTTTGTCTGAGAAACAAAGACTGGTAAAGACTTTTTCCCCATCTGTCACTTGTCTTTTTGCTCTGCTTGTGGTTTCTCTTGCTATCCAGAAGCTTTTTAATATGATGAGATCCCAACTGTTAAATCCTTCTGCTACTTCTCGTACTATACAGGTTTTGTTCATAAATCTTTCCCTACACCAGTGTTGCCAAGCATTCTACTAAGCTGTTTTGCTAAGGTTTAGTGTTTCTGTTTTAATATTTAGGTTTCTAATCCACTTTAATTTTAGTTTAGTACACACTGAGATAGGTCTAGCTTTAGTCTTTGGCAAGTTGAAACCCAGTTTTTCCAGCACTATTTGTTAAAGAGGCTATTTTTCCTCCATTGAGGATATGTGGCTCCTTTATAAAAGATGAGGTTGGGGCTAGGGATCTAGCTCAAGTGGTACTGTGCCAACCTTGGATGCACAAGGGCCCGAGTTTGATCCCCGGTACAGCAAAAAAAAAAAAAAAAAAAAAAAAGATGAGGTAACTTAGTATATATGGAATTGTTTCTGGATCTTCTAATCTGTTCCACTGATGCTTGGGTCTGTTACTTTGCCAGTACCACGCTCTTTTTATCACAGTGGCTTTACAGTATACTTTCAAGTTAGGGATTGTGATACTCCTGCCATGTTCATGTTGCCTAGAATTGCTTTTGCTATTCTAGTTCTCTTGTAGTTTCAGATTTCAGTCTTTCCTAATTTCTCTTGTTTCTGTATTATTAGAGGAAGGTGAACAAAGTTTCTAGTGATCCTGTTGTTCTTAGTTTTGTCTTATATTTGTCCTTTTTGTCCTCTAGCATCTATAAGGTTCCTAAAGCCAACATGATCTCTACATATCCTCTAACCCTACTTCTAATCTCTCCCTCTCCTTCTCTCTACCTTTCCAATTCCCCAGTGACCTTTATTTTCAAAGGGTAGTGCTGCTATATTGAAGGACCTGTATATTATAAACACATTTCTAGTTAGTTCTAAATTGTGGCATATGGTCACAGATGTAACTTACAAGGTTAAAGGTATCAGAACAGTAAATGCCAAAGCTTATCATTTCCTGTGCTGTTCAATAATATTGATGATAACTGACTGTATTATATCAACAAAGATAACACAACTGTTCTGCTCAAATACCTCCCATGGGATGCCAGAATTAAGATGACTTAGGAGCCACTATAGATCCAAGAAGGACAGCCCAGGAAGTAGCCATCTCCTATTAGGATGAAAGAGACTTGCAACAAACATTGCTCAGACAGCAGGCAGGGAATTAAACCATTAACATCAGCAACAACCAAGGAATAGAAATAAGAGAATAATTCAGAATAGAAATAAGAGAAATAAAGAGAAAAACCCAGATACAAAGATCATCACCACAGGAGAATTCAGGGAAAAGGGAAATAAGAGCAAATTGAAGCTCAATGTTTGTATTAATTTCAAAAACAAAACCAAAGCCAAAAAGCACCCTCAAACTAACACAAGGGCTGTGTGCACATAGTAATACAAATGCCTATTTGTACATTATCAGTAATTACACAAGTTGATTTTTTTTTTTTTTTTACGGTACATGGATCAATCTCTGGCCCTTGTGCTTCCATGGTAGACACAATACCACTTGAGTTAAATCTTCAGCCTGAAAATAAAAACTTTAAAAGCAGTATTATTTATAACAAAAAAAATACTGAGTATAATAAAATACATACAAATGCTGAAAACTGCAAAAAGCAGATGAAAGAATTCAAGAATTAAATAAACACAGAGTCACTGAATGAAAGATGTGACATAGTAGAGCTATTGATTCTCCTACAGGTGGAACTTTGCATTTTAACACACTGCCAATCAAAGTTCTGGAAATTTTGTAGATACAGAAAACCTGATTGATTCTAAACATCATAAGGAGATGCAAAAAAATTCTTAAATACAAAGACATAACACTCAAGACTGTATAGTGCTGGTAAAGGGAAAAACACATGAATCTAAAGAATAAAACTAAAGTCTAGAAAAAAACTTGTGCAAATATGGCCAAGTAATTCTTCTTTTTTTTTTTTGGTGGTACTGGGGATTGAACTCCGGCCCTTGTGTATCCAAGATTGACACAGTACCACTTGAGCTAAATCCCCAGCCCAGGCCAAGTTATTTTTTGCAAAAGCAATTCAATGGAAAGACAGTCTTTCAACAAATGACATCAACACACTATTTTCCATAGCCATACATGAACGTCAACCTAAATACATCTGATACAAAGATTAACTCAAAACGTATCATAGGCTTACATATAAAACCTAAAAGAATGAAACTTTCAGAAGAAAATTCATCCGTGATTTAGGCTTCACTAGAGTTCTTAGACAAGACTTCAAAGGCATGATCTATAAATGAATAACACTAATGAAGCATACCATAAACATTTGTAAATCATGTATATGACAAAGAACCAATATCCAAAATATATAAAGAATTCTCAAAACTCAAGAAGGGAATCATCCAAATTTAAAATAGGCAATAAACTTGAGTATTTATTTCTATAGGAAAGCAAAAGATATCATGTGGAGACAATACATGTTCATTACTTATGAAAAATTTCATGATTAGATACCATTACAGTAACTACTAGAATGGTCAAAATAAAAACCACTAAAACATTTTTTTAATTTCTTTTTTTTAATTTTTTTGAGCCAGGGTCTCGCTTTGTAGTTCAGGCTGGCCCTCAGCTCACTATGTAGCCCAGACAAGCCTCAAACTCAGCAATCCTCCTGTCTCTGCCTCCCCCACTGTGGGGATGACAGGCGTGGGCCACCACGCTCAGCACTGTGCTATGTGGTATTGATTGCTGGTGGGCGTGAGTCACCACGCCCAGCATTGTATGTGGTTACTAGGGATCAAATTGAGGACCTTGAGCTTGAGAGGTAGGCATGGGAGCCACTGAGCTAAATCTGAGGACCAACCACTAAAACTTCTAAGCATTGGTAAGGATATGAGCAATTAAAACTTTTGTACCCTGCTGACAGAAATGGAAAATAATGTAGCACCCGTAGAAAAAACATTTGGCAGTTTCCTATAATTTCAAACATTACTTCTCATATAATCCAACAATACCAGCCTTCTTGGAATTTACCCAAGATAAACAAAAATTTATGTTCACATAAAATCTGTACCTAAGTTTTGATAATAGCTTTACTCATAATCATCAAATACAAGAAAAAACTCAGATGTCCTTTAATGAGTTAATAAACTGTGGTAAATCCATATAATACAATATTATATAGTAATCATAAAGATCAAACTATTGACTTACACAGATTCAAACGTTAAGGGACCTCAGTCTCAACAGATTGCATATGACATCCTTACATTTATATGACATACTCAAAAAAGACAAATATTATAGTGAAACAGTAAATCAGAGAGCTAGATCAGCTGTTATCAGTAGATGGGTGAGAAAAGGGTGGTTTATAAAGGAAGAACACCAAGAAGCTTTTTAGAGATAGAAAAGTTCTATATCCTGATTGTGGCTATATAAACCTTTATGTGTCAAGACTATACACCCCAAATGGAAGAAATTATTATTTTTTTTTAGTTTTTTGAGACAGGGTCTTACTTGATCAGGCTGATCCTAAACTCACTATGAGGCCCAGGCTAGCCTCAAACTCACAGGACTCCTCCTGCCTCTGCCTCCTGAGTACTGGGATCACAGGTATGAGACAAGACACATGGTGTAAAAAGTAACCTTTAATTAGTTAAAAATGCTTATCCAAGACTTATGCCCATTCTAAATTGGATTTAAAAGTAAAGTTTTTAGAAGTCAGTCAACTATTAAAGTTAAAAAAAATGTATTATCGGGCTCTTAACAGAGTAGTATGATCAAATTTAAAGAATGTGTTTAAATTTAAAATTTATCCCAGTAAAAGACACACTGTCATTAATTCCCTTCAAAATATTCACCTTCAATTCAAATACACATATCCTACCATTCTTGACACATTTTGTGAAGCATTTCTTGAAGTCCTCTTTCTTGAGTGTCTTTAGTTGCACTGGCTGTCATGGCTGCTTCAATATCCTGAATCAAGTGAAAATGTTTACCATTCATGGTCATTCTGACTTTGGGGAAGTCAGATGCAGTGAACAAGGTGGGTAAGAACACACTAACATTTTTACAAGTCTTCCATCCAATTGGGTGACCCTTGGCAACAGCATTTACTGTAATGTTTTCTTAGCATCCTGCTTAAAGATACACACAAATAAGGACTTCCAGTATTGCTTCAGTGGCAAGAATGTGAGATGTGTGTTCAAAGCAAATTGAAAATATTCTGAGGGGCATTAATGGCAATTTGTCTTTTACTGTAATGTGTTGTTTTTTTTTTTTGCTTTTTGAGACAGGGTCTCGCATTGTAGTTCAGGCTGGCCCTGAGCTCAGGCAAGCCGCTGCCAACTCAGCAATCCTCCTGTCTCTGCCTCCCGAGTGCTGGGATGACAGGCGTGAGCCACCATGTCCGGCATTGTGGTATGCGGTGTTGAATGTTGGTGGGCGTGTCTCCATGCCCAGCATTATATGTGGTTACCAGGGATCAAACTCAGGTCCTTGCACTTGCGAGGCAGGCGCCAGAACCACTGAGCTAACCCTCCAGCCCTGTAATGTGCATTTTTAAAAATGTAAACATTCACTGTATTTTTTAAGGTCCTTCGTATATACAGAAGTAAAATGAATATCAATAATTCCACAAAGAACAGGATGGGGTGAATAAAAGCTTAAAAAATACTATAAATAGTAAAGAACTATGTGAAGATTAAGAATTATTACTATCAGCCAGACATCCACATGCACTGGGGATGCAACTTAGAAAAATTTAGCAAACAATTCTTTATTTTTTATTTTGCTTTTTTGTGGTACTGGGGATTGAACCCAAGGCCTTTACCTTGAACTACATCCAAAACCCTATTTTCTGTTTTGAGATAAGTAAGGTCTTATAAGTTGCCCATGCTGGGCTCAAACTTCAAATCTTGCTACCTCAGCCTACCAGAGTGCTGGGAATACAACTGTATTAATAACATGCCCCAATAAATTAAGTTTAGTTACTGAAAGGTCAATATTAAAGCCAATTTTTGCCCAAAGTATATATCCCTCATCTGATGAAAGTAAAGTTTCACCTCAGTGGGCAAAGAATAAACACAAAACCTGATTTCCATCTTGAAAATGTACATAGCCTCTGCCTCAACCATTCCAGTTTCTCACACAAAATATGTTGTCAAGGAGACATGTTTATATGAGGATATTCATAGCAACACTACCGATAATAAAGCAAAAGTAAAATCTTGAAAAAATTTAAAGTAACTCCTATTCATGTTATAACAATAGAAGTTAAATGGGCATATTCACAAAGGAAGAGTTCATTTGAGCACCAGAGAATGGCAAGGGTGGATCTCAAAAACCCTTGTACGTGTGAACAAGCCAGATCTTTTAAATAAATACTGTTTTCTTGTATGTGTGACAGATCTATAAGAAACCCATAAGTACAAAACTTCAGATAATGATTACCTCCTATGAGAGGGAAACAAGTGGGATCTAGGGAGGAAAAAGAGTTTTCAAAGACATTTGAAATCCTTTAAAAGCATTCATCTAATTGGCATTTCGTTCAGTCTTAAAAATATACACACAACCAAAATATATCATGGTTCATTAAAACCCCTCAGGAATATGAAAACATGCTGAACTTTGGTTTAAATGCCCCATACAAATTTAGGTAGCAAAACTATTGAAACTACCTTCCCAATATTCCTCAAATCTGCCCTTTGAATTTTTACTGCTTCTATCCTATGAAATTCAGAGCCACAAACTCCCATGAAAACTGCCAAAACAACCTCCAAATTGGCTTCTCCCTTATAATTTCTTCAATACCCCTTCAGAACCAAGAATCCAGAAATGCAGGTCAGATGACATCATTGTTCTCTCTTCACATCAAAAATTCTCCTGAGCCAGGCGTGGTGGCTCATGCCTGTAATCCCAGCTCTCGGGAGGCAGAGACAGGAGGATTGCTGAGTTTGAGGCTTGCCTGGGCTACATAGTGAGCTCAGGGCCAGCCTGAACTACAAAGTGAAACCCTGTCTCAAAAAAAAAAAAAATTCTCCTGTATGGGCCAGAGATTTAGCTCAGTGGTTCCAGCACCTGCCTCACAAGGCAAGCGCAAGGTCCTGAGTTCAATCCCCAGTAACCACATACAATGCTGGGCGTGGTAACTCACGCCCACCAGCAATCAATACCACATACCACAGTGCCGGGTGTGGTGGCTCACGCCTGTAATCCCAGCACTCAGGAGGCAGAGACAGGAGGATTCCTGAGTTGGAGGCTTGCCTGGGCTATATAGTAAGCTCAGGGCCAGCCTGAAATACAAAGCAAGACCCTTTTTTCAAAAAAAAAAAAAAAAAGAAGATTCTCCTGTGTTTACCAAAGAAAACATTATTCAAAGGCCTTCACTAGTCTAGTACAGGCAATCTAAGCTCAATTCTCACTGCACTCCTACCCATATTCTTCATATGTAGCAATTATATCTACACTTTAAATTTCACTTTAACTGTTTCCTTCATAATTCTTTTGCAATACACATCCCATAGAAAATTCCACTCAACACTTTCCCCAAACTGGAATAGTAAAATTTTCACCTCACAAATCTAATACCTTAAACTAGATCTCCCTTGTGAAGCTCATAACCTTCCATGTGGTATTATAATTAGTTGTGTAGGTTTTAGCTCCTCTTCCAGTCTAAGCTCTCTTAAAAACAGAAATCCTCTTTAGCTCTGGCTCAGTATATTTTTTATTAAAAGGCACCAGAGTATTATACACAATAAAGAATGAAATTTTGGATATTCAACTAGTTGGGGGGAGGGTACATTAAAATAAAGTTATTTCAAATCCAATTCCAAAGAACAAAACACTAATCTTAAAGCTTAAGGACAGCCCTGGGTCACAATCTTCTACATAAAAACTTTGAAGACTATATACTAAGCAAAGTGGTATGAAACTTGTCTCCATTTAACAACTTCATTTTTAGTATATGTGCTGCCGAAGCGAGCACAACAACTTCATTTTTAAATAACATCTTTTTCAAGAAGTTTTAGTGAATTTAACTGATAAATTAGAATTCTAAAACTTGGGTGCATTTTACCATAGTTTGAAAGATTTATATTTCTAGGTAATAAATACTACCAAAGTGCATGGATGGTGTATGCTAAAGGAATTTCCGGCTACTCAACATTTTGGCTCAGTACAAAAACTCCAACAAGAAACTCATCTAGGATGATTTCCCTTGAGAAAGAAGGACAAATTTGACATAAAACAAGTCAAGTTTAATACAGCAGAGGGCCTCATAAAACCTTACTACTCCTAAATGAAAAATTAACTGTAAAGAAAAACTTGTCCATGTCCACCAAGAAAGATATCTTTCCATTTCTTATTTGTTTGTTTTCTTGGTCTTTTGAGGCAGAGTTTTAGTATGTAGTTCAGGCTGGCCTTGTGGCAATCCTCCTGCCTGAGCCTCCCAGAGTACTGGGATTACAGGCCAGGGCACCACACTCAGCTTCTTTCCATTTCTTCTTCATACATTTAGGAATGATTCAAGCAGTTAGTTCCCATTAAATTGGACCTTAGGTGAGTCATTTTAAGAATTCAAATAAATGTTAAAAACTAAACCAAAACCGCTGGGCATGTGGCTCAAGCCTGTAATCCCCAAACTCAGGAGGCAGAGGCAGGAGGATTGATGTGAGTTTGAGGCTACATAGTGAGCTCAGGGTCAGCCTGAAGCACAAAACAAGACCCTGTCTCAAAAAACAAACAAACAAACAAAAAAAACCCCACCTAAACCAAATCAGAAAGTCTCTATCTTTCCCTACTCCAAAAAACGCTTGGGGGCATCTTCATTTTCCTCACAATACTTCTTTCATTCCCTAAAACAAATTTATCCTTTTTATAGATGTTAAAATAATAGCCTGCTTTTCTGTTTTTCAGAACTTTGCATTTCAGTTTATTCCTCAGTATCTTCTTTAATCTCATCCTATATGCATTCATTATAATAATTTTTTTCAGAAATAATTTCACAGAACATTTTTCTTTTTTTTTTTGAGACAGGGTCTCACTTTATAGTTCAGGCTGGCCTTGAGCTCTCTATGTAGCCCAGGCAAACCTGGAACTCAGCAATCCTCCTGTCTCTGCCTCCCAAATGCTGGGATTACAGGTGTGAGCCACCACACCCAGTACTGTGCTATGTGGTATTGATTGCTGGTGGGCGTGAGTTACTGGGGATCAAACTCAGGACCTTTGGAGGCAGGTACTGGAACCACTGAGCTAAATCTCCAGCTCTTCACAGACTATTTTAATATTGGTAAAAAACAGTTCACATTTATTTTCAGCTAATCACTGCATATTTCATGTCACATGAAACAATTACTGAAAAAATAACAATACTGACAGTATTAGGCTTTGTTGCTATTGTTTAGATGACCACTTTTCAAATGCATACAGTATTAAGGCAATGATTTAGAAACACACACCTTCAGAAAAATTTTCTATCACTGCCAAATACAAATGAAGTACCCCATCAGTGGGAAAGTTGTCAGAATCAAAATACAGTCACCTGTGACCTAACCAAAGAAGTGTAAATATAACTAAGACGCTATATAAGGGAAGGGTTCTTAAACAAAACTACATGGTAACAATTTCCAAAACACTGCCAAAACCACAATTACAGAATACCACCACACCTTATTTATTATTTCTTTTTTTTTGAGACAAGGTCTCACTTTGTAGTTCAGGCTGTCCCTGAGCTCACTATGTAGCCCAAGCAAGCCTCAAACCCAGCAATCCTCCTACCTCTGCCTCCTGAGTGCTGGGATTACAGGCATGAGTCACCATGCTTGGCATTGTGATATGTGGTACCAAGGATTGAACCTGGGACCTTGTACTTGCCAGGCAGACACAGGAACCACTGAGCGAAATCCCTGGCCCACCACCACACTTTTAAACAGTTCTTCTACAAAGACACCTGTCTAGCAAGTGCCTGTTCAACCTCATACTGACACCATTCATAAAAGCTGAAACCAAGGATTGTTTCAAATCATTTGATGCAATCCTTCTCCTATCTTTAGAAGTTTTCCCTTGCTGTAACTTCTCTCAACATACCTAGTTTACTAGGAAACACATGTTCTTACTTAAGTCTGCTACTAGTCCCAAATAAAAATCATTATCCTGAGCCAGAGATTTACCTCTGTGGTTCCGGTACTTGCCTAGCAAGTGCAAGGTCCCTGATTCGATCCTGGTAACCACATACAATCATGCCCACCGCAATCAGTACCACACACCACAATGCCAGGCACAGTGGCTCACGCCTATAAATCCCAGCATTCGAGAGGCAGAGGCAGGAGGACTGCTGAATCCAAGGATTGCTTGGGCTACCTAGTAAGCTCAGGGACAGCCTGAACTACAAGAGACCCTGTCTCAATCAATCAATCATTATTCTCTGGAGACTATTGTGTTTTAGGGGGTCAAGGAAGCTGTAAAGTTCTGAACCAAACTTCATCCTAAGATCACAGAGTGCCAGGCAAATAGTCTACCACTGAGCTACAACCCCAGTTGTTTTTATTCTTTTTTTTTGGGCTAACTTTCCCAGATTGGCCTCCAACTTGCAGTTCTCCTGCCTCAGTCTCCCAAGTTGCAAGGATGATAGAAATGCATCAATGCACATGGCCTATGACCACATATTGACAATCTTTTCTTTAAAGTCATTAATAAAAATGGTGCCATTTCTAGATAAATAAGAGGTACTACTATAGTTATGACACTCCTTTAATAACAGTTTTAAACCACATTTTCAAGACATATATTCAATCATATGTATACATAATTTTGTTAGAAACTCTATTTTCAAAATAAATGCACAAAGGTATAAAACAACAAAACTGAGAGGAAAAACACTTTCAGATTTTCTACTAAGGGATAGTAAAATTCACTTTGCAATCAAATTTATACTTACTTGAATAATTGTTGCCAATATATTTACATAATTACTTTCCGTCTGATAAAGCTCTTTTGCAACTTGCCACCTGGCCGACTGCTTTGAAGGAACTGGGGTAGAACTTTTAGAAGACTTATTACTAGACTTTGGAGTTTCTAAAAGGTAAAAAGATTTAATGAAAGTCAGATCTAAATACCAAATACTACACAGATGGGGGTTGTCCAGTTCTTATAAATATACCACTGGGATATACATTTTCAATGAAGTACAATTTCCACACAGGCCAGAAAGAAAAATTTCATCGATGGCAAATTGAGAGACTAACTGATTTACTAATAAATGGTGTATGTTTCAAACATGTTAAGATCATTCCATATAAAGAAGACAAGTAGTTGTTGTCAGTTATAAAAAAACTAGCACAAAGTAAGAACAATATATGACACTGGATTAAATCCTGGGCCAAAATAAAATCTTTTTTTAAAAACTAAAGACATTAGAACATCAGTGGAACATCTAGAGAAATTTAAAATCAACAGTTTATACTATTCCTCTTGTTAAAATAATCATGTTATTTAAGAAATATTATTTCTGGAAATCAACATCTGAACATTTAGAATTATACATGCATCATATCTACAACATATCTCAAACTATAAATATTTAAAACTGTGTGCAT